>JAOEGT010117833.1:0-11794 GCA_025447795.1 Speoplatyrhinus poulsoni | reverse complement strand
TACCCCCCCCCCTCCCACACACACACACACACACACACACACACACTTCACACTTCTCCCTCCATAATTTTTCTCCAGAAATGTTCAAATCCTTTTCCACTCTTAGGCTGCTGCCAGTTGAAATACATCATGTTTTCAACGGTTTTGTTTACATAATGATTGCTGCTCTGATATATAGATGCTATGTTAGGAAAGATTTGAAGAACATAAGGAGGGGGCAGTGGTGACAACATAGAGTCTATATAGGCTACATGAAACTGTTCTAACCAATATACAAAGTATGAGCTAGGGTGGAAATGCAGATTATCAAGTGATTCAAATTCAATGTTGAGGCCTTAACCCCTAGCCTGTTGTAACCAGACCAATGTCACTTGATGATGAAAATAGTCCTGCCACACTCCATTGGGAAGTGTTAACAGTCGTTGGGTAGACCTCTGGTTAATTTTAAAAGTATGCAGCCTTTAACCATATGGTGTTGCTGTTTTTTATCACCTCATCTAGCTCTACCACCATTTTGAAACCCGCTTGACTTCAACGTCATCGCACAAACCCACCATGATTGGTTCACCAGCAGGGGGGCTGCATGTGAAACCAATAATTTGAACAAGGTTTCCAGACTACTACCCCCACCCCAAGAAAAACATGAATCTATTTAGTCAGCCCCCCAGCAATTACCCTGTAATGAATGGGACAGCTTGAGTTTACAGCTATGGATATGTGTTGTTAACCGGTTTACACAGCATGCCAAAGAGGGACTTAATAAACAACACGCAGCAGCTGACATTGATGGCCTAGGCTACTCACTGGAATATACTGTATACTAGGGCCAGACAGCAACATGTTTATGATTCCCCTTGTTCATCTTCATAAATGTACTAAATAACCTGCGTACCTTCAAACTGAATTCAAGCGGTATGTGTTTCCATGCGTGGCTAGAACGCAAACCCAGCATGTGGGCCTATATACTGTAGTCATTCAGAGTCTTCCGCCGAGCAGAACCCAACGAGTCTGGCTCAGCAATGGCAAGCCGTCACACACCCCGGTGGAAGTGAGGAGCCAGCCGAGGCGTCATATTTCACAAGTGCATTATGGTCCTCCTGTCTCCCAACGGGACTGGGCTGGGCTGTGCCGAGCGGTGTTTGCGCCGGGTCGCTCAGCCGCTCTGCGATTGAGAGGTAATAACCTGCGTATTGGAGCTACACCCGCTGTCTCTCACTTCTACGGCCATATGACTTGAAAAGGTGTCTTGAGGGTGGTGTGCTTGGTAGCGAAAGAGGCAATAAAAAAAACACGCACACACACACACAGACACACACAGACACAGCATCTCTTCTGAACATCCAGGCTCCTAGCCATATCCATCCCATTGCATTACCACGTATTGGAAGGCTGGTTTGGTCTAAATGAGCACGCTCAGTCTTTGATCACAAGAAGCCAGCTCACTGGCGTGTGTGTGTGTATGTGCAGTGCCTCCCAATGCCTTGCCATGTTTCCCAGTGTATTGCTTCCTGGTTAATGGTAGCAAGGGAATTGACCAAAGCGCTTCATTTTGCATTTTGATAGACCCCATGATCGTGTTTTCACTTTCAACGCCCCATGGTCTCCCCTCATCATACCCAAAACCCCCTGCACATATCCCCTGGGAGTCTCTGCCTTCTCTGCCTTCTCTACTCTCATAGCTTTTTGCATCCTTGTCTCCTTGTTCTTTGTCCCATATGGTGGAATCTACAGCTATACAGCCCCACGTTTTCCAATGCAGAGGGAAGCTGATTGCATTCATGTATTCATGTATTTACATATATGTGTGTGTGCGTGCGTGTGTGGGTATGTACATGCAAGTGTGCAAGAGGAATTGTCACATTCAGAACTATGAAACCTTCGGGAGCATCCACTGTGATTGATCTCTTTGCATTTGCTTAACTATTTCATAAAGAATGAATTGTACTACATTATTTTGATCCATGTTGGCGTGGCTGCTGCTACAGGAGAGTACACAACACTTGTGGTTACAGAGTTAATGCTGGTTTGTGTAACTGCAGTAGGTTATTGTGAGCTTTTCTCCAGTACAGTGTGTACTGTAGGTGTGCCGCCTTATCGCTATCCCTCACTGGAGTCAGTGAACCAAAACTCTTTGTTTATCATTTAGTTTTTAAGTCTGTGTATCTGTCAGTTCATCTGTCTTTTACCCTTCACGTCCTCTCTCTGTCTCACCGCCTCAGTCTGTTCTCGTCCCTTTACTGATTCCCTGAGTAAGATTCAAAGGCTTCAGGGAAAAGGAGATTAATGTGTCTATTCCCTTGAGCAGAAAACAGACGTTTCAGCCCGAAGTCAGAACACTGAAAGATAATAGGCCATCAAGTCATGTAATCACATCACAGTCAATTCCACCTCTCTCTCTCTCTCTCTCTATTCTATCCCTGCTCAGGGACTTAGGGTGAACAAGAGAGTGTTGACTTCCATATTACGTCTTCTGCGCGCTGCTCATGTAAATTGTTTTCCGATGTCACGAGTAACGAGTGTCTCTGCTGATTGAAAGTTTTCCTGAGCCAGTCAGCCAACGTTAGGGTGCACATTGCTGCTCACTAATGAAGTATTGTGCCTAGGACTCGGATGCCTCTCTGTACATGGTGCGTGCATTAGGTGTTGTGGCTATCCCAGCAGGATCTACAGGGGTTCATTTGGGGAAAGTAATTGACCTGTGTACAGTGTGTGTCTATTTGCTATGTGTGTTTGGATTGTAATTGTTTTTCATGCATAGATAACAGTTGTCTAGAGGACGTTTCCCAACCTTGGTCCTCGAGTACCCCTGTTATCAATCTCTGCAGAAGCCTGATAATGACCCATTCATTTGAACCAGGTGTGTTGGTGCAGGGATACATCTGTCCACACGTACACTGCTATTTTTATAAACAAACCTTTTTCTGCGCCATTTGGCCTTTCAACCACATGTAAACGGTGCATCCGATCACTAAAACCGAAGGTTTAGCAAAACTCCTGCCAGAGTGAAGATATTTTAAAACTCAGCGTTCACGTGTAGACAGGTAAAACTGAGTTTTTGGCTTGTTACCTCAGCTTGTGCGCTAGTCTGTTTGATGCGTGCTGTTAACTGTTTACAACAGAGAGTAGAACTTAACTGAGATGTTACATTAATAGATGGAACTTCCACATTCGATTTTTGAAAGAAGGAGGGCGTCTTTTCTCAGACCTGAAGCGTTGCATTTTTGCTTCCATTGAAATGCATTATAATGCTCAGTCTTGCTATAACTCTAAACTCTTTGGTTTACATGCATGATGTTTGAGCAATGGAGAGCATAGGCAAAACTGTGCTGTAACCTTGCTAACGGGACTTTTTACATGTTTACATACAGTTGCTATACAACTATCATGACAAGCAGAGGTTCAGAGTGGACTATGGAGGTCACTGACAACATTTCAGAACTAGTAGTCAGGCTTCTGATTGGCCAAAACATCTTAAAAGGTTAGGATTTTCTCACCGGCTGCTGGCTTGGCATGCTCTTGAAAGGTTTACACCGTATTTTTGCATCACTTGTTTATTTTTAAACGTGCTGTTGTGGAAGTAACAAAAAAAACAAAAAAACACGAATTAGAAATATCCCTGTTTTACAATTTAGCAGTGTACGTAGCCTGACACATGCAGGGCAGGGCTACTCCAGGACCAGGGTTGTGAAACACTGGTCTAGAGGACGTTGGCCCACAATATATTTGTATCACGCGTGTGTGTGTGTTCTTTGAATTATGTTGTCCATCCATCTCTGTGATAGAACGTGGCCTCTGAGAAATTGTGATTTTAATAGCTCATCAATTAAAGGGCAACAGGCTCTCCCTCTCCCCCGAACTATTTTTTCCCCTTGTTCTCCCTTGCTTTGCTTCGCGCGTGGCATGCGGTGGTGCAGTGTGCCGTCTGACCTTACAGACGCTCCATGAGAGGGAGTCACACAGACAGCCAACCTATAATCTAATCAGCGGTTGACATGCATATCAGAATAATATTCTGTTAATACGGCTGTTGAAATGCAATCGTGCATGCTGCCATTACTGGATGAATATGGATTTCCACGCGCCCCCTCCTCTATAGGGAGCGGGCAGCCACATAGCTCCCTTGGCATTTGTCTTGGTTGCTTTCCTGTAGCTTTCCCTCAATTCATTTGTCCCAGACACCATAAAACATGATAAACTGCTCTTCCAGGCATTCAGAGGAAACACCACCCTACATGTGCATTATTAATTAAGTGTATTATTATTATCATTTCTTTAATGCAAATAATTGGGCATGATTAAGTTGCTGGTCTCTGGTCTCCCTGAGCTCTGTCACTGTGTTATAATTAAATTAAAGAAGTGATGCTGACATGGCATGCAAATGGTCATTTTCTCTCCACCGCTATCATTAATGGTACCATCAGGAGTTTCACAGAAGCTACAGTATATTTCCCATGAGCCCCATTGCCTCATTGCACAGAGCTTTCTCCACTCTCAGGTGATATGTGTGCATGCATTGAAGATATTAATGGTGTATTGGAATTTTCCATCAACATCAACTTCTTAACAAGATGTACAGTACAAGGAATGCAAATCAATGCCATGAATCACATAGTTTTACAGAACAATAATCTTTCAGTATCTATAGCCAGATGGATTCATCAGATTTAGCAAATAATGGTGGCAGTGGCAATTTGGTGTTATACGGAATTATTATAATACAAGTATACAGTATGCATTTTTATTGCAAACTTCCTTTTCTCATTCATATGTCTCATCTACTACTGTTCGTGGCAGACAATAAACCTTTTGACTGTGGATTACCCTGCTAAATAATCCATCATTGCTGGTCACCAGCATAAGGTATGTTTTGCATGCTGGAACCGGCATGGAATGCTGGTTTGCTGGTACCCCGGCATCCCATGCTGTTTGCTGGTGTACCAGCATCCCATGCTGGTTGCTGGTGTGCTGGTATACCAGCTAGACCAGCACTACCCCAGCACTAACTAATATGAACCAGCCTGGACCAGCACTACACCAGCACCAACCAGTATGAAGCAGCTTGGACCAGCATGGAATCCATGCTGGTTTATGTAGGATTTTGTAGCAGGATACACTGTAGCTCATAACATTAACTTTAGGTCTATTTCATTTCTACTGTGTGGTTGCTTCATTATTGTCTACATCCATACAGATGCAATCAAACCATTGTCCAATCCTAGTCATTAATCAAGCACATTTTAATGTATTTGTGTGGATTCCACTTAAGCCACACAAATTGTAACTGTAACTACTGTAATGCACTACAAATACCATGGGCGTAGATATTATTTGAAAATTTGGGGGGGGGGGGGGGCATATAAATTGGGAGGTCTGGGGTCCTCTCAGAGAAAATACTTTATTATTGGCATTCTGGTGAATTATTATGGGACAATTTGTTAATTTTCTGCTTTAATTTATGGTGGAAATTAATAATTTCAACAATGCATCGCGATGCGGATGTAGACTATTTTGTATTAATGCAGTGACGTACCATAATCGATTATAGCCTAGCCTGATGTTGCTTGTTGATTTTCCATCTGCTCCAGTGTTTACCCGATATACATGCAGTAGCAGTGCTACTCCTCTGCTGGAAAATCACCGTAAAACAGAACACTAAAACTTTGCGATTAGCATATCTATAGTATAACAAGCTAGATGTCAACATCGCAAGTAACGCTGTTAGTGGATTTATTAATATTATTCGGTGAAGGGAAAACAGTTGTGCAACTTCACATGACCATCGCACATCACTCATTTGCTAAGAATTAGATACAATATGTTTGTGTAAACAACTTTGTCTGGCTCTTGGATCGTCCGTTCAGAATATGTCCTGAAACTCGCGCTAGCATAACTACTAATCAGATAATATAGCAGCTAATTGTCACTATTATTTCTTACCCTTTTACACTTTATGTATCTAATAGTTATGCAATATGTGTAAAATATAGGCTGTGATTGACCACAGTTGTGCATATGTACCAATTTTCAAATATAGCCTATTTATTACTTTGTATACTTGTGCTTGATTCAGCCATAAAAATGTAACAGGCTTACCGGTACTAAAGACACCTACATTAGCGCTTATGCTGCGTTCACATGGAACACGGCAGATGGCAAACCAGTAGACGGCAAACACTTTCTGGACAGCACGGCATAAATGTCCATTGGAATGGCAGCTATGGTCATGTCGCATTGTTGCAAATAATTTAATACAAATATATTCAACACAGATATTTAGTAACAACTGTTTTATGTCATTATTTTTGTATTGTATCTAGTATTCTAGTGTTGTTGCACAAAATGTATTACCTTCTCATTGTCAATGTTTTCTCGTGTGTGAGGGAGCTACGAACATCCAGTTGTAAATACTGTCGCGGAGGACTGCAAAAAGTTAAAATATTTTCACTTTGAGCGGCATGCCGCTGCTGGCGTTGGCATTTGTTTGCCGGCCACAACTGATTTTGCCGCCTTACTCTTGTCCACCAACATGATATCTGGTTTGCCGTCTGCCACCTGCCGTGTTCCATTTGAATGCAGCTAAGTTATAGTACTGTTTAGCTCTATAATTGGCTCTGTATAGTTATGGTATCAACAATTCAGCAAAGGTCAAGGCTACTAGTAATTTCTGCCAATTTCTCCTTTCTCCTGTCATACTAGAACTACAGACTACAGAGCCCATTCAACAGTAGTGTGAATACATTTTTAATAAAAGACAATGATTTGTAAGAAAATAGAAACATTTCCATTCAGTCATAAAAATAGTTTCTAAATCTCATCTCATATTGTGATTTAAATAATGTCACATTTTTATGCAATTACTGTAGGTTACATTAATTCACAACATTTGTGTCACACTGAAAACATCTGTGTTTTGGGATGATAGGCTAAACTATAGCTGACTTAAAACAATGTTGGCCATAGCCGATTAAAAGATTGATCAAATCAATCAAAAAACGAGACCTTGTTAAAGTCGATATTACGTCGGAATCAAGGAACTGTCGGCTTGTCTATAGCACTCCTTCCTCGTCTAGCATCCTTCCCATCCTATTGCATGCCTGGCAGAGCTTGTAGCAGGTGAATGTTCCAAATGTACAGGCCATATGGCTGGGTGCACAATGTGAGCATTCAAATATTCAGAACATAGGACATAACAGTCTGAACCAATACTCTATCGGTGAGTTGTACTGTAGGCCTATTCTAGGTTACGGCTACACTGTCAATGAGCGGTTTGATACGCATATGGGCTACTGCGAAATCGCCGGGCGGCCCTAATGCGATTTTTATGTTTTTATTGGGGGGAGGAAGGGGGGCAAATACACTTGTTCTACATATTTAGAGGGATGCATCCCCCCTGAAATCTATGCTTATGACAGATATAGTTGTGATTTACCGGTAAACCAATGCTGGCGTTTTCCCCAGCATTCAAAACACTTAATTGATGTGAAGTGAAGAAGCTGGTATGTTCAGATTGGTATGGCTAAAACAGCACATTGTGTCTACTGTCTAGACACACACACACACACACACACACACACACACACACACCCCAAAGGTGCAAAGGCACACTCAACATGCACAGCTTGTGCCTTGCTGGCTGCCAGATAGGCCAGTGAATGAGAGAAATGGAGGAAGAGCTTTTGTGAATGCATTCTTCTGCCCAGGCTAAAAGAGCATCGTGGCAAAAGGCCCCAGACCTGCCATTGCCTGGCTCTCTAGATGGGTTTGGCCCCCAGCCCCTCCCTGGCTCCCGGTTCATACCTCTAAAACTTGCTGACATCTGTGGGGGCCCTTTGCCAAGAAGCTACTGTAGACAGACAGATGCACACATTCCTACTGTATGCTGTACGTTATATGGTTTCATATGGTTTCATATGGATCCAGTGCACTAAGCACAATGGGCAACTATATGCATGATGTCATATAGCATCTTTTTTAATCGACTTTTATTTTACCAGGGATTCTCTTGAGATTAACAATCTCTTATCTAAAGAAGACATGGCCAAGATAGCACACCAGCAGCAAAGTTAAAATATGATCACATTAAAAGAGACAAGGGACAGTATAAACATATTACACATACTAACACGATCAAACCTACATGGACGTGTTAAGGATTGCATGTTTATTTATGTTTCACGATAACATATTCTTAAAAGAAACAATAGAAATAATGTAATCTTTATTTCATGTTTAGGCTCTGTCTCTCAGAAGCAAGGCGTTGGTTGTATAACCGTCACTGATACTGTATGTCATCTAGTGGCCTTTGTCTTGACATTGTTGATTGTGCTGGTGGTCTTCGTACAGGAGGAAGGGAAGCGGTACCATCGCTATTGTAACCACAGTGGAGGACAAGGGGCTGTTAAGGTGGAGAGGTAGGTTTTCCCTTTTTATTGTCTTTCATGCAAAGACAGTAGGAAACAGTAGGAAACACTGTAGAATAATGAAAGATATTAGAATACAAACATAGAGCAAAGTAACGAATCTCTCTCTGTGGGAGCAAATGTGGGACAGTTCCGGTCTCTTGTGGGTGTGTCCGGATGTTCAACAGCGTTTATATTCTGCTGTATGTTATTAAAACCTTCAAGATAAGACAGGTTGAAGCCTTTTATCAGAAATACTCACCTGCATATATATTTTGCTCCTCATTCTTGGTCCCGTCTGACCTATCCATCTGCATCTCTGTCTATTGTCATAGAAACCGCTCTCGTAAGGCAGAGGAGGATGGCAACAATAGCCCTCACCGTCGTGAGCAGCAGAACCACCTGGAGACAAAGGCCATTGTGTGAGTACAACCTGCGGCTTGGTGTTTAAAGGCACACTCCTCAATAGCGTTAGAATGCCCCCAGATCATTGGGAGCACTGTGGGGAGGGGCAACTCTATTCTGTGCCACTCTCACATCACTGTAACCGCTGACTTCTAAAGTGTATTATTGCTGGTGGTGTATCAAACCATGTGTGACTTTAATCCAATGTTCCCCCAGATTTGGTTTTAGAGCGAGGGTCAAAGTTCAACGCCAAGTGGTCGAACTCTCTTAGGGTGTCATCTAATGCTATTTCACTGAAACATGGCCTTGGGCTTCTATATATCTGTTACAGGAAGGGACACAGTTTGCTGTGTGTGTGTGTGGGGTGGGGGGTTAACAAGATTGGGGTGTGAAAATGTGAAGGGGACAAAGCAAACAGTGGCAGCATAAACTCCCGGGGGGGGGCGCGAAGGAACATGCTACATGGTGGCATCAAGAGAGAAAATGGTATGGAGGGAAGCTATTATTGGTTTTGGGGTTCTGAGGGGTTATGGCTTAATTTAGTTTGCTCCATCGGGCCCGGGTGTCTCTCTCTCCGCTCCGCTGGAGGTAAATGTGTTCCTCTATCGGGTAATTGATCCCTCGCGCCACTGTGGACCCAGCTAGGCAGACGGAAGAGATGGCGAGAGACAGGAAGACAGACGGATACAGAGACTAGCCTGTGGAGGTTGAGAACAGGAGAGGAACAGATGCTTGAATATGTGAGCTAAATGTACAAATCAGAATAGGTGCCGGTAACATGATACAGAACGTGATAAAAACATGCAGGGAAGAAAAAGGCACAAAAGCAGAAAATGAGAAGCAGACTGAGGGATTGAAAAAAATGGCAATATGAAGCAGGTTACATCATTATCTTGCCTGCGCTTTCTAGAATACCAATGAAGTATGTGATTGGAGCTATAAAATGGGATATTATTCTTGGTTAGATTTGCCACTGAGACTGTAGTGTAAGCCATCCATATCCTGTACTTGTGTAACATGCTCGTACAAGTCTGTCTGACTATTATTACGGATACATAACCCAGAAAATAAAGCTTTTATTATCCAGTTTGTATCTTTGCTTCAGTATATTTTGCAGTATTCCCTTATGCATAGCTTACGTCAGGGCTATTCAATTCCAGTCCTGGAGGGCCGCTGCCCTGCATGTTGTAGATGTCTCCCTGCTCCAACACACCTGATTCTAATGAATGGGTTGTTAGAAGCCCGATAACGACCCATTCATTAGAATCAGGTGTGTGGACCATTCGCTTTAGTGTGTATGTGTTGGATGGAGTTGTTTTACTAGTGAAGCCTTACAACACAGAGGTCGGAGGTCAGGTGTACTGTACTTGTGGGTGTTCCCAGGATTCAGCGTGCCTGGCGCGCCAACCTGTCCCGCAGAGGGAGCCGGGAGGAGCAAGGCCACCTCCATCACGGTGGGGCGGCTGATCTGGAGAGCCTCCAAACAGCTGTGACTTCCACCAACATTCCTCTGGTAAGGCCAAGAGAGAACCGTGGCAGCGAATGGTTGGGAGGTGGTGTGAAGAAGCACATTTTGATTTTGATTTGATCAATTGATGGCACTATAAATGGTAGTAATATATGCTATATATATATCATTCTGCTATAGCTAGCAGAATAACTGGCTATTAATTACAATTTGTTCTGCTCCCGAGTGATGATGAAACAAATGATGATACAACCAAATAAATAAACATGATATATATCATACTCCATGAATAATTAAAAATGTACTGACCCCCCACCTTGATAAGCACCGCTGCAAGGAATCAGATGCGGAGGCAGAGAGGCGAGAGATGCTTGAATGAATGGGTAGAGGGCTAAGGAAGACCAAGGCATGTGGGAGGGCTGTTTACCTCCAGTGTCATCTGGGGCTCAGTGGGGGTTGTGGCAGTGGTGGGCAGTGCCCGGGTCTGTAATTACCCGTTAATTAGGTGAATTTTCAAAGTTAGTTGATTGATTAATGAAGTGCCTCTCCTCCCGCGGGGGCGTGGTGGTTTGGGGGAGGGGGGGATTAAACAGTGCTCACTCACCATGGCAGCAAAACACAAGTGAGTTCACGAGCACAAACACACAGGCAGACAGGAGATGGAAGGAGTGACAAATGTTGATGTTGAGAATATGCCTTCAGAGCGCCTGAAGTTCACAATGACAAACGAGCACTCGAAGGCAGTCGCTGCGCCAACACAGGCAAGCATGCACGCGCACACACACACACACACACACACACACACACAGAGAGACACTTCTCATGGATTTCTTGTTTATTTCCTGCGCTCACTTAGCGCTGGTAGAGCAGGACGGGTGAGTTAATCCAGGGATGATGACAATCGGACATTTTGTCCCACTGTGTATATAGCGCCCCCCAAAACATGAAAGTCACCCCAATTTGTTACTGCTAACTGGCTTGCTTTGTTTGAAGACAGTGGGTGAGAGACTAAATGCACATGTTCTGGGGGACCATGGTCATAAACTGAGTTTTCAGATGAGCAGGAATGGACAAAATATGCAACGCCATTACATGAGACTACGGGAGTACTTCCTTTTAAAAATACAGTACAAATATTATATAAATGATCAATTGTAGAAATACGTAAAGTATTTCCAGTCACGGTTCCAGCCAGTTCCTTCTCTGTACGTCTGCCTGTACTTGTTTCTAACCTCTGCCTGTACCCCGACTATGATTCCTGAGTAAACTTTATTACTTTACCTGTGTGTGTTGCCCCCTGGCGTTATTGCTTCTGGGTCCGACTGTAACATTTTCTTTGTCAATGTGTTGTATTGTTGCCACGCATTTATAGAACCTAGTGACTCTGAGCCAATACTGAATGAACCTGTAGAAAAAAAGCATGTAGAATGCATATTCTACAATGTTGTGACGCCGAGTCGGGGATGTGGTGAGTGCAGGCGCAGACCAAGGAAGCACAGGCGGAAAATGCTAATACTGAGCA
>JAOEGT010117822.1:0-12066 GCA_025447795.1 Speoplatyrhinus poulsoni | reverse complement strand
CGGTTACAACTGTCCAATTGTCACAGATACCGATCCAGCTATTTAAGTCAGTATCGGACCGATTTCCGATCTCAGTAGTATCGTATCTGTGCCATCCCTACTTTGTGTGTGCAAATATTGTGTGGCAGGCAACAATGGATGCTGGACAGACTAATAATATGGTCAATTTTTTTCTGCTTTTTTGATCACTCCACCATGCTTCGTGTGGTGTCAATCAGCACAATTGGCATCATTCAGACTGCCAGTCCAGATAAGATTTTTATACAGATTTTACAAAGATTGATTTTTGATCCAGGCCACTTTTGTAGGTACGTTGAAATGTGATTCCAATGGAATTTCTCCAGATACTTCTCAGTCCAGATGTTAAACATTGAATTTCAAAGTGACTTGTGTCCCAATAGTCAGTATTTTGCACAGCTTGTGTGACTAAAGCACAGGACATGGCAATGTAACATTAAGCACCATTGTGTGGAGGGTGACATAATCCATTTCTTCTGAATCCACATTAAAAAGCTGCGTCACCAGCGTAGTTATGGTTACTGATGCCCATGTCGTTACCACAGCAACCAATGCAAATATGTCAGTGATGTATGGACATCTGATCTGATGATGATGATCACTTGCAAACAACAGTGCAGACAGTTGTCTCAAAAAGATAAACCAGTCAAATTTGCCTGCAGTCTGGATATGGTCACTGACTTTCAAACCACTGGTTGTACTACTTTTTACCATATAGGCATATTGTGTCATGTAACAGTTGTTTCCACATTTGGCACCTTGCATCCTTGCCATAGTAAAAGGGCTGGACATCTGCCTATGTGGTCCTTTTGGAGTCTTTCCAGTTGTTTACATTTTTTAAGCAAGTTTTATTTGCCCAAACTACGGGATGAGATGTAGCCGCCTGAGACCGTCTCAACCTGCCCTGTGTGTGATGTAACCTCGTCTCAACATCTTGGACACATTTCATTAGCATTTGCTTCTGACAGACTCAATGTTGAGAAACACAAAATGACTCAGAATAAAAAAGAATGCAAGACGAAGTGATACAGCTCGTCACGTCCGTTTTGAAATAGAAACTACATAGTTATATATTGACCTAAGTAATAAAAAATATTCTTTGAGCTGGGATTTCCCACTTTTCTCAACCTATCACAATATCAGAAGGAGCCAGTATCATCCTTCTAACAAAATGACCTTAAGAAGTGAGTTCTGTAATAACATGCATTTTTCTTAATGTCACCCACATGTGACTATAGCAAAGACACCACATTATGTTCTCACTAGACTGGCAGAGCATGGAGCAGAGCTTATATAGGAGTGGCTTTCAGGAAACTCATGACACACTATGAAGATGCAGAAGTATGAAAAATATGACACGCATGGGAAGTCACACAGGAAAAAAATAAGAACAAAGGAAGAAAAAAAAAAGCATCTGAGATGTAAAGATTATGAGATTAGGATGACCCAGAGGTTATAATATACTCTACAGTCCACTATAGATATTAAGGACATGGTAATTCATTGTTAAACCAGGGATGTTAAAAAAACATGATCTAATGTAGCCATACTTGATCAATGAAATGGTCTGGCTCTGGCATGGCTGTTGCTATTTTTGCCATGTGACTTGTTTAATGACTCACATGAACTGTCAACGCGCAAATCCAATTAAATTATTTTGCGCACGAAATGTTATAATTGTGTGAAATGAAATGTAGACATGCAAAACTACGCCAAGCAGGTTACAGTAGTGTAGTTGCTTGACAGTGATGTGATGTTAACGGCGTGTACAAACGTTTAGTGATCATTGGCTCAAACGTTAGTGCATTTTCTTATACAAAGTGAAATATGTAACTAAATAAATGTAGTAATATCTTTGGTAATATGCAACCCACCTTTGCCTTAGACACGTCCTCCCTGTTCCCTTTAAGTTGCAGCCATATCTGGCGTGTTGTTTTGCTCCCGTGTGCCTGTCCTGCGTGGTCCAAAAGACCAATAATGGTGAAAACTACCTTGAAAACCTGTTCTACTTTGGCCTTAGCGCATTTCAACTCCTCTTGTTTATCTTCCACAACTGTAAACTCGTCCACGGTAGGGGCGTGGTTGTGTTGCTGACCAGACGTCGCAGGGAGCCTGGTGCCCGGCTGATCTGAGCAGGAGAGCTCGGTGACTCGTTTCATGCCGAGAAGAGGCCGCGTTGTTGACATGCTAGTTTTGAATATCCCCGTCGGTGTCTGAAACGGCGTCTAAATACTTGACCCATTCGGCGTGGTTTGGCTTCCTTGCCACCTCCGTCACCTTTATTCTATACTCGTATGACCTGCGATGTATTATAAAGCCAAAGCGTTTGGTTTTAACGAAATAAACACACAACCGAGCTAACTCAGGTTAAGGGGTATAACCAGAGCGACGTATCCGGAAAGTCCCCGTGATGACGTCATCAATACACGACATTTGTTTGTGTGCATGGTTTTATCTGGTTGATCAGTTTCTACAAAACCGTAGTCTTATTGACCCACCGCCACCAAATGTGAATGTTGTATATGATGCAGAGAACGTAGGCTACAGCATGTGATGCCCATACCAACGCTCTACTGACGATGTGCTAAAAGAGACAATAGATCGTCTATGCTTTATTGTGTCTCGGTCGGTAGGCTATAGTTTGCCAAGTTATACAGTCCCGACCAAGTGATTTGATTGGACGAGGCATTCCACGAGTGACAATTTCAGTCCAACCCTAACCCTGGGACTTGCATCACTCCACTTTACCTGTGTTCTTCTAATAACTTAACGTTAATAACTTAAAGTTACTGCACATATTTTACTTCACTGGCTGCATGATGCATGTAGACGACTACGACACATGGATGTATTGGATACCAACAGCCAGGCCTAGACATTCGGGGAATAAGCCCCGGATTTTTGTACTACCCGTAGCAATTGACCTGCAGTAACGTCAAAGTATTAACATACATAGTTTCGAAAGGGTCACTGAATCCGGCAGGACACAGAATTAGGCGTAACACCGGCTGTGATTAGCTTCGCCACTCGACCTGGACCTGCGGCCTCGTCTAATCAGAATCACAGCCGTAATGCTGACATTCAGTCTAACCAAAGTCCTCTATAATGACTCTGCTCCAACGCACTCCCTCCTGTGTTATATATGGGCATAACCTTAATACATTTTCAAACGTCAATAATATTGCCTGTGTATTTACATGCTTGTTGCTGACATAAGAAAGTTAGCCATGGGTGCTCCTTCTGCTCTCGTCTGCCTGATCGCAGGCAGCACTCCACACACATATACACAGAGCAGACACAGGTGAAAGTGTTCCTCAAGGTTTTAATGGGTATTTTTCCTGACAACTGCATAACTGCAGCCAACTGCGTTTGGCCGAATTAATTCCAAAACGTGTCTTTTTTTGTTTGTTTATTTTTGATACTTAGCCAAGTAATGCTATTGGCCCACTTAACCAACCATGATGAACAATTATGTCACATGACAATTGCGGAAAAACATTGTTTACATGATTCTGACCGTGACAATATCGTTTATGGCAATTATTTCTGTGACAATATATTGCCATACAAATATAGATATTGTGACAGGCCTACATTACATAGAGGTATATATTATATGGTGCAATTACACCTTAATCCAGTTGACATTCTAATGAGTGCCTTTTATTCCAGAATTTACACACAGTTCTAAATTCTGTTAGAGTTTCCCTGTTTGTTTTGCACTGAATGAGTTTGTGTTAGGGATGGCACCGATATGATACTGAGATTGGAAATCGGTCCGATACTGACATAAATAGCTGGATCGGTATCGGTGACAATTGGACAGTTGTAGCCGATCCATGGGGCTGATCCAATTAAATGAATGTACACGTGTAGGTCTAGAGCATCAGTCATGTCTAACCTACCCAGGCCACACTATCGGCAGCAGGTTTCTAACATGCATCCAAGTCCTAAAATAGAGATTGGCTGTCATTTACTTTGCAATTTAACTTAAAACTGAATTTAACACTGGAATCGGATCGGTACTCGGTATCGGCCGATACCCAAAGTGCCAGTATCTGTATCGGTATCGGGACTTAAAAACTGGATCGTGCCATCCCTAGTTTGTGTGCATTTGCGTGCATGTGTGTCTTGCAGGGAAGAGGCTCCAGGAGTGGGTGTGTGTTGTTCTGTGCTTCTTTATGTTCACGGTGAACTTCTCCTTCCTCCTCCTACACTTTTCCACGGTCCACATCGGCAAGATCCTGCTCAGCGTTAGTGAGTTCACACTGTATAAACAGCATGAGGAAATAGTGAGAAAGGTATTCTAACTATTTTGAGATAGGCTACTAATTATTTTGAGAAGGTTTATTTTTTTTAGGCCTGCTAAGTCCTTTAGACATTTAGACACAGTTTCTCATTGTATTTAAATAGTCATTATTTTGATAGAATTCCTTATTATCATGTGAAAATAATTTCAGATCCAAGTATCTCAAATATTGTCATCAAGATATGTAATTATTGTGACAAAGTTTCTAATTTTCTATATCATAGTACTGGTGGAGATGAGCTTCCATACAGTATAAGCACTATGCCATGCACTAAATACAGTCACAATCAACAAGTTATGTCAAATTCAACCAATAAGATGAGAGGGTGCTCCCCATTTGTTTGTGCACCTGCAGCTTTGCAGACTTCCTGACAGTGGTTCTCTATATGATTGTGATTTAAAGACCCTTTTCTTGCATCTGTTAGGTCTGTACTGTGTGTGTGTGCGCGCATGCTGGTGTGCGTGCATGCTGGTGTGTTTGTGTGCGTGTGTGTGTTTATGTTCATGCCAATTTCCTACTGAAAATACTCTAATTTGACAGAAATATAAAAAACATGTGCACAGAGTGATGCTTTAGATGTTCGTTTTACGTCTGAATGCTATAATTTATAATGCAAATTTATTTTTCCATTAACAGTTTTTAATGGGTTTGTGTATTTGTGTTGTGTGAACTCAAAAAGCTTTTTTTAAACCATAAATATCACAAGTGAATAAGACTACATATACATGTCTATATTACAAATACTGCAGTGTTCATTTGGTCTTTACATTTTTGGTAACTCATCTTACTGGAGCTAATATATATTGTTGTTATTACGGTTGTTAATTATTTAGTAAATCGTTTTTGTTTCTATGTTTTAAGTGTTGCGTGCTGTTTATACCAATATGCTACAGAAACGTTTTTCAAAATAATAATCCACATAAAAAAACATTCCTTCAAACGCAAGTTATTCACTTGTGTAGCACTAGTCAAATCAACTGAGATTCCACCGAGAACTCAAACTCGGATATCCCGTGTGCGAGGAGGATAAAACCCAAGGGCTCTAGTTTTTGTCGCTAGTGTCCTTGAGGACAGCGCTACCTGCTGGCCGTCAATATACTAACAAAGTTAAGTTTTTGTAGCCTTCGGTCAGGCTTTGCTACTTGAGTGTAACTAACTAACTAAACTGTTATTTTAAATTTGAGTGCATAAGAAATCAAAACAAATATCTTCTTACATAACCTGTCGTTAATTCATTCAATAGCCACTGGGTGGTGCCATAAGACAGAAAATAGCTAAATGAGACTCTCCGTGTTCCCTGATGACAGACCTTGTAGATGTAGAGAGTAATATCGACTTGGAGATGTTTCAAATCAATATTTTTCATTATTTGAAGTCCAGATGTACAGAGCAAAGTAAAAAATATCTTTATTAAAGTTCATTGTAGAGTAGACCAATTGTGGAGCGATAAGTGAGAACGAGAGAGTGAGGAGAAGAAGGTGACTGTAATATCCAGTGTTGCTTTTTGTTGTGCTGTAATTTTAGCAGTGCGTGGCTGTTATATGCTGCATTGTATAATCTGAGTTTCTCTCTCTCTCTCTCTCTCTCTCTCTCTCTCTCTAGCACTCAATAATTTATAACCTCTTAAATACCAGAAATGTAAAGCCTACTGAAGAGTTTATATAACCTCAGGAAAGTGGATATTTTGAAGATTGAACATATAAGTACCACAAACTAACTAGCTAAATAAACATAGCCTAAGCCTATGTCGTCAAAAAAAAAAAATAAAAAAAAAAATAGAAGTCTGTGCATGGACCTTTACAATTTACCGCCATAACACATTTGCACCTGGCACTACAAGGAGCTCGATACGTGCACACGTGTGCGTGTGTGTGTGTCTGTGTGTGAACAGCTGCATCTGTCCACCTGTGAGGTGAAAATAGACTGTCCTGTGACACACTAGTTTTGTTCCACATGGCAGGACACCAAGGACCTGAGGTGCGTTCAGAATTGGCAAACTGAGGCGACTGTTTGCAAACGTTTGCAAATATATTCAGTAAAACAGTTTTCCGTTTTCTTTGTGTTCGTGGCGAACGTTTGCGAACACAAGCAAATTGTCCGAGGAGGTAGTTCTCGGTGAACACACATTTACGCTGGATGTATGATGACAGTTTAAATCTAATAATTTTGGGAAAAAACGTTTACACAAACCTTCACCTCAAGTCGCCATTTCTGAACGCACCTCTGAGGTCAGACTGCTTCTGCTGTGTAGTAGGCCTAGAAACACAATATCTTGGGAAACTGTGAATGTTGCTAATTTGCCAAAATTTCTCACATTCTCTAAAAACAAGCCAATAGGCCTACATTCTGCCCCAGATGTAGGTTCTATGTCATTTCTACATACAGCCTAAACAAAGAGAATGGAGCAAAGCGAGACGTGGCAGTGTATGGCTCTTGTGGAGGGGCTTTTTGCAGAAGAAAATGACCCCCGGCGTTTCATTAAAGTCAATGGGGAGGTATGGATTTCACCAAAACATTGGATCATCGCTCTCTGGTGGGGTTAATATGGAGTAGCCTAACCTCTATTACATTAATTCCTATATTCTACAATAGAATTTCTGCAGTGAACTGTTTCGAGATAAATTGACTTTGTTCCAGGCCATGTATTGTAGATTTAGTGGATATATGCTCAGCCTCTTCAGCAAAATGCCTTTGGTGACATAAGGCAACCCGACCACTAAAAAGACCAGAATGTTTTTTACTCCCATATAAATGCACTACGTTGCTCTATCTTTGTCACAAAATCTTTGTTAGGCTATACCAAACATCTTTGAGCTTTGAACTTCCACTATAACTTATATAGCCAATGGATTTAGGGCATGTTAAGTGCAACAACTGAAACTGATTGTTCAGCTCGAAGAGCTCGAAGCTCTGTCCAAAATGAGAGTTGGAAATTGGAATAGCCAATGTGCCTTTAAAACAGGCACAACCAACTGCAAAAGCCTGATGGCTAAAATAAAGACAGGAATAGTTACTATTAGTTACAACATGTTACTATATGTTTAAACGGAACTAACTGCAGGTAGTAGTAAATTGATAGCGGGAACAATATATATGAATGAAAACATTCCACTTTAGAAGGTAAGGGGAAAATAGGAAAGAAAAATAGAGATGTCAGCTACGACAAATGCGGACAGCATGCAGCCCCAAATATTTTCTTCCTTTCTCTCACTCATCCACCTCTCTGTTTTCCACTCTGGGTCATAGCGGGATAGTGGAGAGATAAATATCGCTGCGATAAAAAGGCCCGGGTCATGAATAATAAAACAGCCATAATCTGGACCAATGATTTATACATCTACAGTGTCTGATGGCTAACGCACACGTGCACATGCCGAGTGTTGTTAAATTGAGATGAATGGTAATGCAAGTGTGTTGGACACACACACACTCACCTACACAATCACACACACACGCGCACACACACACACACCTATAGTTACGCACATGCCTACACATGCTGAGATTAACACAGAAAAACATCACATATGACTTCTTGGCATAAGCGTACGCGCACACACACACACATATATAGACTATAGACTAGAAGGCATATGGCTATATATAACGGTCACTTAACGGGAACGTGGTACAATATCGTGTTTTTAGGTCGAGCTGAACCTTTGATCAAGATATATAGCAGGGTAATGGACACACATGGCATGAACAACCATTCTATATTTTGGTTATATCTCCCCTGCACATTATTCACAAAGTTCACTGTTGTCCACTAAATAGACACACATTTGCCACATGGAACAGTGGACCTTCATGACATATATATATATATACTGTATAACTGTTAAAAGAAATAAATGGAAAAACTGCATGTATTGAGTATGACATGAATGACAGGCTGTTGTCATACTCGGTCCCTCCTGACCACACACACAGCGAGGTAGGGAGGATATGGCATTCCGAAGAAAGGAGGTAAATAAAGTAAACAAATAAAAGAAGCCACACACACACGTGCACACAAACGCACGCGCACACGCACACACACACACACACACACACACACACACACACACACACACACACCACATATCAACCTACACGACAGCGTGTCACTTTTAAATAGTCACAGTCTGCGATATGACTTAACTAAAATCTGCTCATGGTGTTTGCTTCTCCTGTTTTCATCCTCCCTGCTCTCTCCTCTTCTCATCCCACCCACAGAGAGCTCCATGGCAGACATGCCGTTTTGGTCCTACAGCACATTTAGGTCCTTGCAACCACGGACAGCAGGTAATTGGAGCTGCAGCCAAGACCAGCACAGAGAAAATGGGGCAGGGGTGGGCTGGTGGTGTTGGTGTGAGTGTGTTCAATAAGGTGTGTGTGTGTGTGTGTTTACATGCTTGGCTTGTGTGCGTGTTACTGTGTGCGCTTGTGCGTGTGTTTTTTGTTTACATGCTTGATGTGTGTGCGTGCACACGTGTGTGTGTGTGTGTGTGTGTGTGTGTGTGTGTGTGTGTGTGTGTGTGTGTGTGTTTATGTGGTAGAGGGTGAAGGTGATCGATGCTTGTCCTGGGCTCTTCATGCCGTGTGGATCTGAGTGGGAGAGAACAACAGAGAAACGAGGCCGCAAGAGGAAGAGGAAGATTGATAAACACCAGATGAAGACTTGAGTGTGTGTGTCTGCACATGTATGTGCACATGTGCAGACACACACACCAGAGGAAGAAACTGAGGAAGACTTGAGCGTGTGTCTGCACATGTATGTGCACATGTGCATGCCGATGCTTCCTGGTTTCTAACCGGAAAGCCAGAATTCATGACACCTATTCAGTGTGCCTGTTTATGTTGGAGTATACTGTGCTTGTGCTAAACGGCGGCAGTAGAGTTTCTTGCACGGGATACAAAATAGCCAACCGTTTTATGCAGATGCTGTTTCAAGATGAGGCTAGCGGTGATGAATAAGGCTGCTTTGTGTGGAAAACGTTGGCAGTGAGCGCTTACAGTTGCTATGCTCATTTGTAAATGCTATGAAAGCATTGTACCCTTAGATTTTACAACCTAGTTCTCCAAGTATATGGCGCACATCAGTGTACTGTACATCAGCAATAACCGTCAGCTGTACACGATGCTGTGATAACTTATCAACATAAAATTCCAGTTAAGCATTTCAAATATTTTACAGTTTACTGTTACTGAACAACACATTAATGCAATATCAATATTGTGTTGAATACACGTCGCAGCTCTTGATACAGTCTTCGTGAATGTGACAACACAGTAACTTATACTGTGCGTTTATCATAGACTGAATAAATAAATGGACAAACCCTCTGTGACTTCACCCATAGGTTTTCTGAGAACAGTATAAGTTAGCGAAATGCGAAGAGATATTTGGTGATTTTAAGAAAAAGTGTATTAGTTTACAATTAGCCTGCAATAGCTGACTATACCTTGAAGACCTCTCGAGCTCTAGGTCGTTTTTTCGTTAACCCCACACTGTTGTCTCGGTTTCCTCTCCTGCGCCTGCACTCACCTCGACACCTTACAGAAGCATGCATTTGGTCTTGTGCACCCCAGGAAGCTGGTATAACCAGACCCAACATACATTTTGTGAACAAGGTCTGGACATGCTCTACTGGGGATTGTCTATATATATATATATATATATATATATATATATATATATATATGGCAGCAGAACAGTGTAAAATATGGAATAAAACTCCAACCTTAACCGTGAATTCAGCGGTAGGCTACTATCTTCCTTTTACCATATAAACCCGTAAATAATGCAGTACAAAACCGTGTTAAAATTACGGTAGAAAACTATTTTTTACAGAGACATTCTACCGTATTTTTGTACTAATTTTTTCTGGCAACCACAGCTGCCAGTTTTTTCCTTAAAATTTACGGTTTATTTTTTACAGTGTAGTATCTGTAACCTTAATGGGTGTAGACCAGCGTTTCTCAACCCTTGTCCTTGTGGAACCGCAGCCCTGCATGTTTTAGATGTCTGCCTACTCCAACACACCTGACTCAAATGAATGAGTCATTATCAGGCTTTGGCAGAGACCGATAATGACCCAGACTATTTTACTTTGAAGCACACATATTATCCTGTAATATATAGAGTCAAACTGTATGTAGAAAATCCTGAACTCAAAAACATCATCATCATCATCAACACTACCGGCAATCTTACAGTACGATCTAATAAATAACATGTATGTGTGTTGTCTTGCTTGTCTTGATTTGTGGATCAATCTACATGTATAATATAGTAAATTATATTGTTGTAAAGTGTATTTGTTGCTCATGTATATGTGTGCTTGATCAGTACTAATATGAGTAAGTGTGTGTGTGTGTGAGTGAGTGTGTGTGTATGTGTGTGTGTGTGTGTGTGTGTGGGGGGGGGTGCGCAGGTGAAGGGTAAGCTGACAGAGATGGACCATCCCACTTACCTGATTCGATGCTTCCACCGTTAATGATTATTCACATGTGGGGGCCACACACACACACACACACTACCATTTGCACACAAAGAATCGTAAACTCCCATTAATAACATGGCAAATTATAGAACCCCAACAAGGTTGTGCACATGTGCAGATGGGCAGATACACACGCACACACTCACGCACGCACGCACACACACACACACACAGTCATACATCATACATAAACGAAAGCAAGGATGTTGGTAAAGAGAGGTAGAGAGATACAGAAGAAAATAGAGGGGTGTATAATGTAGGGAAACTGAGGAGAAGGAAAGAAGAGTTTCATATCTGGCAATAAGTGGTCTATCGGTGCCCACTGTACCTCATAGGGAGAATACATAGCCAGGTTAAGGCTAAGGTTACATAGCGGGGTTAACTTTCTCAACCTCTCTTAGACATGCAGGTAGGTAGGTATAGGTAGGTAGGTAGGTAGGTAGATAGATAGATAGATAGATAGATAGATAGATAGATAGATAGATAGATAGATATAAATATAGATAGACAGACAGCTAGATAGATAGATAGATAGATAGATAGATAGATAGATAGATAGATAGATAGATAGATAGATAGACAGATATAAATATAGACAGACAGACACAGACAGACAGACAGACAGACAGACAGATAGATTAACATGTTTCTGAGGCTAGCTTGTGTGTCATTTCCTGCACATGTATCTGCAGGCTTACATTACATCTGAAAGCCTGTGAAATAAGTACGTGTCAGACAGAGCACAAACTAATATGATCAAAACATGGGAGCTACAAGTCACAACCCACGTGAGTCGTTTGTCTGAGATACAAGCTAATTGCCTAATTACCTATTATATATACGGACATCCATCACATCCTTATGCTCAATAAATGCTCTCAGCATAACACTGCCCTCTAGAGGGTCAAAAATACAGTACAATTACACTGTCGCCGCAGTATGAATGAAGTTAAAATGTTTAGAATTAAACAGGAAGCTCATAAACTAGAAGCATTAGTAGTATAAGTAAATATCCGTTCTTGTCAGCACAACATACTGTATCTTCCAGAACATCAATGTGTTTGTGTCAGCCTGCTTCTGCTGTAATGTGACCTTTGACCTTACAGAGAGAACCCCCACCCACCTCCTCTCCTCGGCTCCATGTCACCGTTCCTCTCCTCACCGCTGCCTTGGCTTTGATCCACTTCCAATCGCCATTTTCTTTTCATCCCGTGACACCATGTTGTTCGGCTACTGTTATTACTTTCTGT
>JAOEGT010117811.1:0-12068 GCA_025447795.1 Speoplatyrhinus poulsoni | reverse complement strand
TCTCTCTCTCTCTCTCTCTCTCTCTCTCTCTCTCTCTCTCTCTCTCTCTCTCTCTCTCTCTCTCTCCCCCCCCCATCTGCTCCCAGGAGCAGTAACTTTGCTATGAATGGGAAGGCGGGTGGCAGGACTGGGAGTACTACTACGGATGTGAATGCCAACTGCACCAGCACTAACATGGTGTCAGACCTGTCCCCTGAGGCCCAGGCCAACACACGGGTAAGACACGCACACACGTACAAACACGCACACACACACACACACACACGCACACACACGCACACACACACACACACACACACACACACACACTTAAACCAGAAGACCTGGTCTGACAGCACTGATCCAGGCAAAACACTCACTACGGTGACTTTGACTCCCTGTCTCCCATCTTCCTTCACTTCATCCCTTGTTATGTCTTCACACCTTCCTCCTCTTCATCGTCCACCACCACATTCCCATTCAGGTGGCGCGTACTCCGAGGAAGGCAGCTACATTCGGGAAGCGCTCCAACTCTATGCGGAGGAACCCCAAGGCTGAAATCACCAAGCAGGGATGGCTTTGCAAGCAGGTGAGACTCCTCACACTTTGAGCTGAATATCTTTATTGGGCTTTAGCTAACAACAATATTTCATAGTAATAATGCTAAAATGATCAGGTAATAACTGTAAGAAATGGTAGATACTGCATACAAGGCTTTTTTACACTAGTTTCTGTTCTGTATCCTTGCGTTTATTATGCATCTGACTTTAAATCATTGGTGGGAAAGTTGCCAATTGTATTGTAAGGACTCCATATGCTGGCCACTGAGTTGGAATATCATCAAATCAAATCGATTTTCAGCATATAGGCCAAATGTTATATTATCCAAGCGCTATACACACCATGCAAAACAGCTGAATTTCAGCTACTCTCTACAGAAAGCAGGTAGCTCTTTTATGTGTAACTGTTTGTGATGTAATTGACCGCAGACTACAGCTCAACATTTGAATCTAATCCTTTAGCTAGTCAACATAGTCAAACAACTTTAACAAGCCAAGATGTTGCCGTTTAAACTCATACTTCTGCAACACATTACCTTTAGTCTCAGACAATGCTCCCAGGACAGCAAACAAACAAGCAAACAAATAAACAAACAAACATATAAACAAACAAGCAAACAAGTTGCATGTTTGGTGCTGAAAGCTTTCTCCCGGATTTTCTTCTCTCCCAGTCTTCTTTCCTGGAATGGAAAGCTGTCTGGGTTCAACAGGGGACTCCCTCCTCATTACTTAGTAGAGGAAACAATAACCTTTATGGAATTTGTATCTGGTTTTGTTGCAGTGCATTTAGTTTATAGATATAGGCAATTGACACGCACAAGATAAAGGAACTTCCCTGGGTGGGTTTCAAACAACACAGCACATTGTCATGTTATTGTATTGTCCATCTAGGCCAGCAGTGGGGTCAAACAGTGGAACCGGAGGTGGTTCGTCCTCACAGACCGATGCCTTTTCTACTATAAAGGTTTGTGCTCTCCTATTTAAATGGAATTGAGTAGGTCCCTGTGTGTTGACAGTGTTGACAGCCTCAAGCCAATAGCTCCTCCTCCTCAGCAGCCTGTTTGTCCGGTTTCTCTGCATTACTGCCAAGGAAAACCACATTACTGTACACAACACTGGGATGTTTTCTCATTCGCTTGTCAAATTAGGTGAAATCGGTGAAATGTTGGGAAAACATCCTCTAATGTTACATAATATTGATTCTGCTTTGTATAGCATAGAATTTGGGCTGTGGGTCAGACAGACTTTCCAACCGTGGTTTTATCTTGCTCATGAGCCAGTACCAATCCAAGCTCCCATAAAGTATTTGGCAGCAACAGTGACAACAATGACATCATTATTTGTGGAGACAAATGTTGTTTTGAGCAACCTCTCTAGCACGTCAGCCAGTGGTGTGCCGTCAGGGCCTTTAACTCATACATTATTGATAACTCATAAGTTATTCAACTTTCTTCAGTTATTACAATTTCAAAATAAAAGTAGTACATTCTGTACATAGGCATATTTGAAGCACACCTAACGTATCTTCACATCTTGCATGTATTCTTTATCTTTCTGCTTTCTGTTGCTCCTATAATAATAATAATAATAATAATAATACAATTTTGCTTTACAGAGAGGGGTTACATGCACAATTATGCTTCCCACAAGAAAATACAGAAATTATAAACATATCATGAAATTGTTAAGAATATGCATAAAATGGTCATGTAACTGTTTGATCTTACAATAAGAAAATGTGCAGGGTTCTGCATTGTTTCATATTGTTTAAGTGAATATAGGGGGTGGGATTCAAAGTTCACTACATCACTATGTACCGACATCCCATAAAAACAGCTTTTGTTCATTTTTGTTCATGTTTTTGCTCTGGTTTTCTGCTTTTTTCTTTCCCTGCTGATGCCAGATAAAGAATCTGAATGCCAGAGGAGCGTACCAGCGCATTCGTTGACATTTTCCCATGATTTACTATTAATATTATGCATGTTTAAGGACAGATATAAAATCATGAATATGTAAAAATATTAAAATATTATGAAAACAATTCAGGTGAGCAACATGAGCAACAACACGAACATGAGAACAGCGTTTGAGAGCAGTCAGATCGATCAAATGGTGGGTCGAAGTCGGCTGCACTGCATTGAACTGTGAAAACTCTGCCGAAATATGGTGGGAAAACATAGACTGAGGCGTGGGTGTGGGGGGTGGTCTGAAGGAGCGCCAGGTTTATGCGCTGCACGCCACTGTTATCAGTGGTATGCAAATTGTGAAACTTGTGGTAAAGTTAATTAAACTTGTGAAATCGTAACCAGTTCAGACAGCTGAAATTACTGCTCAACAGCGTTCTTTATTCATGAGTCAAATAGTAACTGCTGCCAACTTCGCAGCAATTAAAGCGAAACTTTTGGTCGTTATTTCTGGTGAAGGAGACTCTTCCAGTTAATAAATAATGTAAGTGCCCACAACCTTGCACGGACTGTGAATATTTAAACAGTGTGTTTAGAAAGACATTAAACTTGACTTGGATGAAAATCGGACCATGTTTTCACAGATGTTTTCTTTCAAGTATAAATACACAAGTATTTTCTTTCTCACCTGCCATTAAACCCCAAGGCTGCCACTTCTGTAAAAGCATCTGTTGAGAGTGCCATTGAGAGTGACAAAACACTTAAGTAACACATGTAAGTAGCAGTGTGTAGGCAACACTCAAGGACAGACACACACACACGCACACACACACATAAACATGCACATGTACACACACATCCCAGCACCTCTGACATGTTCAAATGCCACATCATTCTGCAGTGCATTGGCATGCCTTGAGATTGACTGTGAATGCTCAGAAAGCTCAGAAAGTCTATATCACTACAGACTGTGGAAGCAGTTCTGTGCTAATGTTTACATGCCAAGTAGACAAGGCGAAGAAGGTTTGTTCCCGCAAGAAAGTCGTCGTAGTCTCCAAAAAGAGTAAGCAAAGTAAAAATAGACACTCAAGGGTGCTCTGGCAACAGAAAAGACCTTTTAAATAACAAAGAGTTATTTAGTTTAACAGTTTGTTTAATTTATAGCACACAAAATACAACACTTGTATTATCATGCATTTCAACATACCCTCAGAGTAATTGATACCAGTTATGAAAAGCAGTGTGTATTATCTGACAAATCACAATACCAAATATGGGGGCTAATAGATGCATAAGCATGCATGTGCATAATGGATTTCTGCTAAGTGCCTCATATTTGTTTCCAAACCATGCAAAGCAATAACTCTGCATTACATAACATTAACTGTGACATGTATACTGCACACTGCACATTACTTGCAAGAGCCACATATTGCTCATGTAACATATCATAGCTTGACTGCTGATAAATGGTAGCCCAATCATTTTGGCAGTTGTACAAACCAGTTTGTCGGTGTCAGTGGGTTCAAGACAAGACCTGTTAAAGACTGAACCCAACACCCTACCATCATTGCATGATCTTTGGCCCCAGTCATCAGTGTGAAACGGCTACAGTTCAAGGAATGTGGAATGTTTATGTTATGGTACGCTTCTTGTCAACTATATGATGTGTGTGTGTGAGTGAGAGAGAGCCTATTATTTGGATCCACAGGTAAATTGTACACTTCTGATCAGAAAACACAGCATTTGTATTGGTTTGTTCGTGTGCGTGTGAGAAATGTATGTGTTTACTAGCAATTCACAGCTGAAACAAAATCCAAAGGTGTGGATGTTGGTGGTGTACATACAGTACAGTACACATCTTTGTTTCCACAGTAATCATTACAACATTCAACATTATTATCAACGTTAAGGTCCGTTCACTATCAAATCAACCAATCTTGGATTGCAAATGCATTTGGATTCCGAATACTTTTGTAAAAGGTCCCAGTTGTCAGTCCATCTAGAAAAGGGCCTCGTGCGAAAATTGTTGCATGCAGGGAGGGAATTTAGAAGAGCTTTCGTAATTTACTACTTTTCTCGTATTCTTATGTTTCTATAATTTTAATGAAGTAGTAGTCTCAAGTAGTCTTGACCTGTTGTATGAGTCATTAGATTACAACCTGCTGTTTACCCAAACATAAAAATCTGTATTTCTGCCCGCTGTGAAGGATTTTGTTTGAATATACAGTATGAATACTTCATTTTGGAATTATACTCTGATCCTAAATGTAGCATTGATTCCAAATCATTATTTATTTGATCACTGGATTTTTGCATGTGTACGGTATTATAGACTTTCAGAGGAATTCTGTTCTGTCTGTGATCCTACTAGTGATTCATGATTATGTTTACAAAAGGCACACATAAAGGACACTTAAAAAACCCAGTTGTTATTCATAACTGGAATAGGGCACAGGGTAAGAGTGCATGATGCATATTGGCATTCTAATAACAACTCGGGTCAGGAAAAAAGTAAGAAGCCATTTAGAAATGTTTTATAATGGTTTGATGATTTGGACAAGCCAATGCAGATTTTATAAAGGCCATGTTCATGTTTTGCATCTGCAAGGCCGATGTCACGGTCAATTAGCCTGTTCCTGTTCTATCCATGTCCATCCTATTATAAATATATGTTAAAACCTGTTGCTGTGCTTTAGAATCAAGACCATATCAACTTCCAATACACTACACCTTCTCATTATCTTCCTGTCTTTTATATATTCTTTGTACTCGCTTTATTCTCTCTACAGTAACTATCTTAATCTAATCAGCCAAATGTGTGCATTACATACATTAGAGGCCCTTATTTTCTTCACATTCTCTCTAGATGCATCTCTTATCCCAGGGATATGTATTTTTATTCCACCCACGTCTTTTTTTCTTCCCTATTTGTTTTCTTAAAAAACTAAACAAAACAGTCTGACCTTTTCTTTGGTTAGCCCAGCTGTGTTTTGGATTTTAAAAAACAGGTTCATGGCAAGAGGGCTCTGGGAGAGGGAGGGATGTGTGACAGTGCGATTTACCGCTGGGATTGCCATGCCAGCGAGGAGCAGAGGGTAAAAAATGGGTTGAGGTAAAGCAAGGACTTTGTGGTCTGGATTCTAATGTATCTTTTGTTGTAGTTTTTTCTGTGGTGGGGGGTCACTTTATTTGCCCAGTAAAACCCAACTGAGCTGGGGCTTGTTTTTCAGCGCAGCCCAGCTTCTATACCTCAATTAGTCTTCTTTAATAACTTAGCCGCCACAATTCCTGACAGTTGGGATTCTGCACATTATCCTTGTTCTACACTAGGTTATTATTTTGGACAGCATCGCTCATTTGAATTCACTTCTTCTGAGTTTTGTCTCCCACTGAGCACAGAAGAGCCAATACCCTGCAAGGACCCACAGTGCAATATCATGCTCACAAGGATTTGCTGTGGCCTAGAATTTCTTTCGACTTTCAAATTTCTTTTTGACCTGTCCTGCTCTGAATAGCATTAATGCTACCAGCGCTCTACTCTTCTAGTTCCAATAAAACTGTGCGGGTCAGGCTTCTGGCCAGCCATGCAAACTGGAGCAGAACTCACTTTTATTGACATTAACCGGCATGCATGCTAATATTTGGTAACATTATCAGACTTGTTAATTAATATTAGCGGAAGGTTTTGTCGCGCTAAGTGGCCTTCTGAATGTACCACATGTAGAGTGCTCTCCTTACCTGTCAGTTACCTGTCAGTTGTTGTCATTCACATGGTCCACCAAGCTACAGTTAATTTGCATCTGATGTGCTGCAAATATAAGGTCTGTGTAAATGTAAATCTCTCCTATAACCCTTATGTCCCGTTGACCCTGCCGTGGATTTTATATCCACCATGTCAGCTAAGGTTCCTCCTATTTCCCCATGGGGATTCGTGCCATATATCTCAACTGATGGAGGGGTGGAGCGGATGATTGATCGAAATTGGGGGCGGGGTTAAAAATGTTCGACACAAAGGAAACATGATACACCAGAGACCTTCAGTCTGACTCCGTAAGCAGGGAAATGCATTGCCGTGCAATGAGGTCCACGAACGTTTGAGATGCAGGCGCGGACACACGCGAGCTGCTGGAGCTATGTGTTTTAATAGGCCATGCCTGTCATCTCGTGGACAGGCCAATGAGGGATGAGGATATTGTTGTGATGTGCTAATTCATTATACTGTAAGTCATTTCTCACAGAGGAAGTTTGTAGTGTGCATATTGAAGTACGGTCAAGGAATTCAGCCTTGGAGACCCCTTGAAAGCACCTTTCTGTGCTTTGTGTGGGTTTGGGTTCTGACTCACTCTATCTTCGTCTGCATTCATTAGCATATCTGCTGGATATGGCAGCTAGTGCCTTATCAGGACTATGTGCTTTTATCTGTTCAGGCATGCTTTAGTGAGGTTGTTAGATAGGCAGGAGTGTTAGCATGTGATGATTGTTCTTTATCAGGTCTGTAAATGCATATGACTGGTTCTGTTAGAAGTATATTGCATATAATGTGTGTGTGTGTGTGTGTGTGTCTGAGTGTGCATGTGTGGTGTGTGTTTCTGTCGTTCTCTCGTCTCAGGGTGGGACTGTTTTGCCGCAGTTTTGCAACACATTTCTACACGCCTAACAAATCATCAGGGAATGCCTTTACTTCAACACAAATGTATCCACATTGTTGGCTAATGTAATGGACAAACATAGTTGAGATTACTTCAGGATTTGTTGTTGATGCGTTGTTACGTTAGTCTGTCTGTTTCCTGTCTATTTCATTTGAATATACATTTATGAAGTACAATATTTGAGCCTCAATGTGTTTATGATGTACATAGCAATTCCTATCAACTCTATCAAATATGTTAGATATGCATCTGTTAGGAACTAAATGCAGTTTCCAAAGTGATTTCCATATGAGAGCAAGTATCGCCTCTGGTTTAGTATCTTTAACGGGTGAAAATAACGTGTTTGAAGTTGATTGTGACTTGGGGGAAACTACTGGTGATTCAATCGGAACATTATAGCACCTTTCTTCACTACATACTGCACATTACAAACCAACCCCTGCTCACAAACATTTAATTGGAACCATATAGTCTCTAGGGGCTTAGCAATAAAAAAAAGTTATAATAATAATAGTAATAGCCAATCGGTTGCAAAAATGGTATTGGCAGGGAAAAGGATGTATAAGAACAATAAATACTTAAATAAATAAAAGCAAGGCTGTAGGGATGGATAATATTGGGAGTTGTTCTCAAGTCATAATGATTTTTTGTGTCATATCATTCTATACCTACAGTTGTTAAAGTTACTTTTCTACAGTAAAGGATCTCTACATATAGGTAACTATAACGTGTGTGAGAGAGAGAGAGAGGGGGGGGGGGGGAAACAGAGTTGGCTGTTCACCTGTCGCCGGTCATTTGTGGGTCTTGTGTGTTTTTAAAACCCTGCCCTCTCATTGGTGCAGACGTCTGGCAGGTACAGTTGGCCGGGAGCCAAGATTCCAGCAAGAATGAGTCACATGGGCTAGACTTAAACAGACACACACACACACACACACACACACACACACACACACACAGAGAGGAAAGACGCAAGACAACAGGCACAACAAAAGGTGACAGACACACAAATATACATGCGCACGCACACACACACACCCACACACACACACAAAAGAGCACAGTGTATTTAATAATTGTACAAACAACACCCACTGCTCTGTTACCTCTCTCTCTCTCTCTCTCTCTCTCTCTCTCATGCTCGCTCACTCTCTGTGGTTCTTCCTAACTTGCACGCGCACGCAGACACACACATACACACACACACACACACCCTCGCTCAGCAACAGAGGGAGCCCCTTGTGTCTTCCCTTCAGAACGTTGTAGGGAGGAGAGAGAGCCAGAGCAATAGAGAGCAGTAGGGAGGAGAGAGAGCCAGAGCAATAGAGAGCAGTAGGGAGGAGAGAGAGAGAGAGAGAGAGAGAGAGGCATAACAGTCGGTGGTTTCTCCTCCAGCTGCTGAAATTGTTATGACGTCTTTCATTATTTAATCATTGCAAGTGGTCATCTCGCGCACACCTTTTCCTTTTTTCATTCAGATTTCTCTCTCCGGACTGGCATATCCCGTTGTGTGTCTGTGTACACGTGTGTATGTTTGTGCTGGTGTGTGTGTGTTTGCGTGAACCATTACCGCCGCTTATCACGGGGAGCCTCGGACAATAATGGATATCTATTCTCGGAAGCTCTTGATCCCGGACGAGAGCGTTTGCCTCCTGACTGGCGCTCGTATTCTCCCCCCCTGTGCGGACCGCTAAAGGAGATACACTTTGCCTCGCAGATTCAAACCCAGCGCAGGCAGGCAGGCGTTAACTGCTTTGCCCTCGATCAGTCTTTCCTGCAGGTGGGAACAGGTTCTCTGTGGACTGCGTTGTATGGACTGTTACCTTAATTACCCTAGCCGACTGGAAGGTCTGTTGTCTGTTAACTGTTTGTTATCATGTTTTGACTTTAATGTTTCCATTCTTTCTTCTATTCTCCCCCAACCCGTTTGTGTGCCAGACGAGAAAGAGGAGACCGTATTGGGGAGCCTACCCTTGCTCAGTTTTCGTATCGGACTGGTTCAACCTTTGGATAACATCACCCGCAGGTACGCCTTTAAGGTCAGTAAACTTTGACATTCCCTATTCTGGGTTGGGGGAGGGAGGGGGTGTGTGGGCGTGGGCCTGGGTAAATAATGCACACTGCAGTCACACATCTTCCAGAACACCACAGGCAATGGATGTAGCCGTACGTAGCAGGTATCAACGTCAATAAGAGCAGGACACAATGGGCGTACTTCTGTACAGTTGCCCTGTAGCGAAACGAGGGGGTCTCTTTTGAAGTGATGTCTCCATTAATCTGGCTACAGCTTTAGGGTATGGGGGTGGGCCTGCCTCTGAGATGACTGACGCTGTCCTGAAGAGGGGAGGGTGGGGATAGTTTCACGAGGGAGTCAGTCACATGTATGCATCTCTTTTGGCCACGTAGGGAACAACAGCTGGGTTATTGGACCCTCGTCGTGGGGCGGGTGGTGTTGGGTATAGGGACAGGGTGGCTGGCACGCTCCTCTTGTTAACGTATACCACCGAAGAAGAAGCAGCCAGCAGGTTACGCTGGGGGCGAATGAGCAACAGCAGTTCAGAGTGTTAGATAACAGCCCTGGCCCGCTCTGTGTGTGTGTGTGTGTGTGTGTGTGCGTGTGTGCGTGTGTGTGCGTGTGTGTGCGTGTGTGTGCGTGTGCGTGTCTCGCACTTTCTCTGGACTTTGCACGAGACTGTGGATATGGCATATACTGTAGCTCTTTCACTCTCTGTGAACCGAGAGATTGTTGAAGGAAGGAAGGAAGGAAGGAAGGAGGGAAGGCAGTGAAAGAGAGAGAACTGTCACTGAGTTTATGAGGCTGGGTGCGACGCTAGCAAAAGCCAAGCATCCACGCTTGTGTGAAGTTTTACTAAGCAGAAACAGACCTAGCCTACATTTAATTTGCTCATCTTTTATTCACAAGCGTCGGGAACACTCAACGTTGCATTTATATTGACAGCTATCACTGCTGCTATTAATGAGGCTATTTTGGCAACACGCATGACAAAAATACCATTTATATTTGAAAACCTAATTCTGAAATGAGTCACTGCTAAAGGCCGTGTAGAGGTAGTTATTTTTATTTGAGTCCTGTGTGATTATCACCCACAAACAAACGTCTCTCTGCAGGTTAGGTACACACAACTGCCAGTGAACCACATCCAACTCTGGAGCAAACACAGTGTCCCCAAGTTCGCTGCTATGGTAACTTAGGCGCAGCTGTTCTCTTATAGTGCCTGTTTTGTTGGGGTTTGGGCATAGATGTTTTACTGTTATGGCAATGGCAACAGGCAAATGAGCCCTAGCCTTGTACAGGGCTGTGATGCTATTGTTAGGGTATTTCTAGATGATGGAAGATATATTATTAAAATATAATTTAAATGGCCAATAACATGGAACATGTACACCTATTCCTACCTGTGCAATGCAGGGCTGGACAAAATGTGATGTTTATCGTTCTTCAAGCAAGGCGTTTTGAAGGAGTGGCTTAACAAGGCTAGTGCTTCATTGCAGACCCATATTAGCTTAACAGGGTGTGCTGCAGACACATTATGAGTCATGAAGGCTATTTTCTGTAGGTAAACCAGACCAGGTATTTCCATTGTACAGCGTCTCTGGGTACAATACAGATTCCCAAAAAAACGTGCGCAGACGCTAGAGCACGCCTCGCGCAGCACCTCACAATGCCGCAGATGCCAAGCAACACAGATATGGGTCAACAAACTAATCTTTGTTTTGTCTATCGTCTTAGGGTGATCTCTCAGATATGTGGATCTGAAATTATATGCGAGCGAGCGATAAGTCATGCAATACCAAGTGCGGTGGTTCCAGTCTGTGTGCCTTTTTAAGCCTCTTACTGCATCTAGTCTTACAGGACGTTGTTTCCCGTAGGGCAGAGAGGCGAGGTGTGGCCAGTTTTGCCGTTTCTCTTGCAAATCCACCGTTGTGAGCCGTGTGGAAGGAGAAAGAAATAAACAGCAGCAACGTGAGTCTCACTGACTGAGCCCTTGATGTCTCACCGTTACGAGGCCCTAACAGTGACCCCCCCAAAACATTGAAACCCGATCGCACCTCTTGCCCGTACTGAACGATGGTGTTGTACGCGAGTGCGGAGGTGCGGCTACAGCCGGGAGATCTGCCAGACGGCATTGTCTTCAACGCAGTCATTGTGTTGGGCAGTTGAAAGTAACATTGATTTACCGTGTGGTTAATTATTAACGCTCGAGTGTGTGACAGAAGCGCAATCGTAGGGTTGGGCCACATTTACAGATGGATGAGAGTAAAGTGCTGCCTCACCTCTAAAGATAATGGCAGTTAATATGTAGCTATCAGGTGGCTTTTTTTGTGCTAGATCCTGTCCATCTCTCTATTCAGTCCCTCCGCTCGGAGGTAATGCCAACCGGTTTCTCTTGCTATCCGATCCTCGCTCAAAACAGTGGATAGCATACCTTATATGCTGATATGGTTGCAGATGTTTCTGTTGGGGCTGCTTGCACAAACTTGATACACTAGAGTATACATGTGTGCGTGTGTATGCCTGCCTGCGTGCGTGCGTGCGTTTTGTGTTGGCGCACGCGTGCCATCGTCAGTGGTATGTACACTGTAGATGTCAGTTCTTAGGTCAAATACGGTTTACAGCTTTCCACGCCGAGCAAAATAATGTAAGTAATCTATTATAATGGGTCATTTTTTATATGCGCTTTGTCTCTGAGCTTGCTCTGTCTTGTTGCTACTGGTGGAACTGTGCACAGCATTCCCAGGTGTGGCTGCACTTACTTAAACCTTCCTGAGGGGGGGCCCATTGCCATTGCTGTGTGGTTGCGATGTGGACTGTTTGTGCCTATACCAAGAGGCGCACTTGGAGGGGGAAGTGTGTGGGTTGGGGGGGGGGGGGGGTCACTGAGGATTGAGAAAAATCCCACCGCACCCTTGGGTCTCTGGCATTTTTTTTTTTGTGTAGATGGAAAAGATTACCC
>JAOEGT010117800.1:0-12069 GCA_025447795.1 Speoplatyrhinus poulsoni | reverse complement strand
TGCTGGTTTTATATAACGTTAACAGTTACCTAGTGTACCTTTAAATCACATGCTGGTTTTATATAACGTTAACAGTTACCTAGTGTACCTTTAAATCACATGCTGCTTTTATATAACGTTAACAGTTACCTAGTGTACCTTTAAATCACATGCTGGTTTATAATGTTAATAGTCAGCGGCACATAATGGAAAATAATACTACTAGTGCACCATAGACAGACAGACAGACAGACAGACAACTGCAGGTTTTCTACAGAAAGGAGCGGAGAAGGACAGCTTCCTCCTGTTTGGCACGGTGTTTGAAGCCTCCATGATTGACAGGAAGATCGGAGATAAACCAGTCAGCTTTGAGTTCTCTGTGGGTGAGTCCCTCCCTTCATTAACCTGTCTCACCACTCATTAACCTGTCTCACCACTCAGGACTAAATCTTTTTCACCACTCAGGACTAAATGTCTCACCACTCATTAACCTGTCTCACCACTCAGGACCTAATCTGTCTCACCACTCATTAACCTGTCTCACCACCCATTAATCTGTCTCACCACTCATTAACCTGTCTCACTACGTGACCAGTACACCATCTCCTCCTAGGTAACTATGGCAACGTGCTGGAGTCTCCAAGCCAGTCCGGAGGCTCCAGTGGTTTCCCCTCCGACCCCTCCCCCTCCTCCGTCACCTCCCCCCTGCTGCCCCGGAGGACAGAGGAGAAGGGCTGGCCCTCCTGCACTCCCCCGGAGAAGCCAGTCCTGGTGGAGGGCAACAGGTCAGGTGTCATGTTGGGGTGGGGGGGGAAACAGGTCAGGGGTCGCGGTTGGGGGCAAAAGGTCAAGTCACGCGCACACAGAGCTTTCATGGCCTTACACTGTCCTCTGCCCCTCCCCCTATAAACATAAACATCACTTAGAGCATTTATTCACATGTTCATGAACCTTTACATACTCTACATACAACATGCAATTAGCTATCACCAGCAGGGGGCAGTACTTAAATGTCTGATGTGTGCATGTGCAGGTTCTACATGTACCTGCCTCTCCAGAACCAGAAGCCGTGCGTTAACATTTTGAGCCAGTGGGAGGACAACACCTACCGCCTCCACACTTCCAACATGCTGGAGAACATCACAACGTGGCTGGTAGATGTTAGACAGTACCAATGTCTTATCATAGTGGGCTACACTGTGTGTGTGTTGCAAATTAGCTGGGTGAACTGTTGAGTTGCTAGTTAGCTGTTGAGTTGCTAGTTAGCTTGAAGCTCTATGTTCCAGGAGGAGGGTCTGGCCAAGGTCGCGGAGATGGACAGGAAGTTAGACCCGGGGGCGGCGCCTCTGCTGACAACAGTCCTCGAGGAGTTCTGTATGGACGCCAGGTAGTCTAACTGATCAATCAGAGTGCAGAGATCTGTCACGCTGTATAAATGTGCTTTTGTTACTTGTGTGTGTGTGTGTGTGTGTTTGTGTGCGCGTGTGTGTGCGTGCGTGCAGGAGTTTCATAGCCACAGTAGATATCAAGTTGAAGGAGGAGCTGAAGATAATTGACCTGACCCAGCTCGATGCCAAACGTCTCCTCACATGTAAACAGGAGCTGGTACATGCTCTCTCACACACACACACACACACTCAGACAGACAGACAGACAGACAGACAGACAGACAGACAGACAGACAGACAGACACACCACATTTAATGCATATCTGTATCAGGCATTATTGATCCGTTGGTCAGCTATTTGGAACCGAACACATATACACACACACCCACACATTTATATACACACATAGAGCATATATGTGTGTGTGTGTGAAGGAGACCATGATAGTGGAAGCTGAGGGTCTGGTGGGGAGGAAGAGGAAGATGAAGACTGCAGGAGTTAAAGAGCTGCTGCAGGAAGCCTCCAGGCTCACACACACACTGCGTTTCCTGGTGGAAGAGGTGCGCGCGCACACACACACACACACACACACACACACAGACACAGGCAGGTTAAGATATCATTAGGAAAAGATACAGTATATTAAGGTTAAGATAAGATATATTAAAGTTAAGATTTTATACATTAAGGTTAAGATAAGATATATTAAAGTTAAGATATTATGCATTAAGGTTAAGATAAGATATATATTAAAGTTAAGATATTATACGTTAAGGTTAAGATATGACAGTATATATATTAAGATAATATATATATTATGTTTAGCTTAAGATACCATTTATTAAGATATATTAAAGGTCAGTCAAGGATTCATGAGAAAGATTGTTAATAATTTAACTTGATTAAAACACAAGCCCCGCCCCCTTCAATGCCATATGGCTGCTCCCTCAGAGGCTCCGCCCCCTTCAATGCATATGGCTGCTCCCTCAGAGGCACCGCCCCCTGCATTGGACACACATTGTCAAGGCTGGGATAATGTTGTGTTGTGCGGTCTGCACCACTTTGTTTGTGTTCCCATGTACAGAGCCAGGGCTGTGTAGCAACACCAGATTATATTCAGCGTTCACACAGAACATGTGTATCTTACGACCACTGTGTCTAACTCCCAGCCTCAGCACACGGTGCCTGATGTGTTTGTGTGGTTGCTAAGCAACAACAAGCGCGTGGCATACGCCCGCGTGCGAGCCAGAGACCTGCTGTACTCGCCCCGCCCCGAGGAGAGAGGGAGGGACTGTGGCAAGATACTGAGCCTTTTCCTCAAGGTGCATGCATGCACACACACACTCCTTAACACTGTACCTGTACTGACCGTAAGGCTATAACCCTACCTGCTCCTTAACACTGTACCTGTACTGACCGTAAGGCTATAACCCTATCTGCTCCTTAACACTGTACCTGTACTGACTGTAAGGCTATAACCCTATCTGCTCCTTAACACTGTACCTGTACTGACTGTAAGGCTATAACCCTATCTGCTCCTTAACACTGTACCTGTACTGACTTTGTGTGTGTGTGCATGTGTCCATATGTCCCTGTGTGTGTGTGTGTGTCCAGCCCCCAGGGCGGCGCGTCTCAGCCTGGTGTGTGCAGGCCAGGCTGGAGGTGTACCTGTGGCTGGGGCCATGTGCACACAGTGGACACATGCTGGACAACATGCCCGCAGGCTTCAGGCCCGCCACCGGGGGTGCCACCTTGCCCACTGCCATGGCCTGCCAAGGTGAGCCAGGGGTCACGTCACACCAAGATCAAAGTGCACACTCTCTGTGGTACCAACAGCGTTATTTGACCAATATGTGTTGTTGTTATAAATCTACTAATTGTCCATCCTCTGCCTTCCCATGTGATTGACTAATCCTATAGTCTGGTGTCTTTAAAGGCTTTTCACACAAGCATTCTTCTTAGAACCTTCTTAGCCCCATGCTAAGGGAGGGTTAGCCACAGGCTAGTCTCGCAGAGCCAGCCTTTCTTTATGAAGAGTCTGGGACTAGGGATGGCACCGATACGATACTGAGATCGGAAATCGATACTGATTTAAATAGCTGGATTGGTATCTGTGACAATTGGACAGTTGTAGCCGATCCATGGGCTTGATTCAATTAAATGAATTTACACGCGTAGGTCTACTGTCCTGCATCAGCCATGTCTAACCTTCCCAGGCCACACTACCAGCAGCAGGTTTCTAACATGCATCTAAGTCCTAAAATAGAGATTGGCTGTCGTTTACTTTGCAACTTAACTTCAAACCTAATTTAACACTGGAATCGGATCGATACTCGGTATCCGCCGATACCCAAAGTGCCGGTATCTGTATCGTTAGGGGGACTGAAAAAACTGGGACTGGGACACAGTGCTAGCTAACTGCTTCAGAACCCATCTACGTGACAAGCAAGGTGTTTTGATTGACATGCAGAACTTAATGACCAAGTCGGACATTAAACTTGCAATGAGTAAAAGAAAACAACAGGACTCTGGATGTTTACAGGTCTTGTAAATCTGTAGAATTTAACAGTTTTATTTAAAATTTGTAAAGCGATAGCAAAATGCGCTATCGTTGCACCGGAAATTACGGAGACATACTTGTGAGTGACAATGCGACAGCCAATGAGCACAGAGTTGCCTATGCCTATGTGCTAATGAACGGAAGAGGCTGAGACTAGCTCCAAGTTAGTATAATGCTGCGTTCGATCAGAGCATATCTCAGACCTCGGAAGACTCTGATTCCGACATGGAAAAAGAATGCTTTACATATTTAATTGTGAAACTTAATCTCAAATTGAATTTTGATGTGTTTTGCAAATACATTTTGTTAAAACGTTTTGTAAAAAAAAAAAAAGTGTATAATTTTTCTGTCGAAATTCGGGTTTCGAGTTTTGAGATATGCTCGAATGCAGCTTTAGTCACAGGCTAATAGAGTGGTTAGACTCCGGCTAAAGTAACATTAACACCAGGCTAAGGAATCGTTAGCTTGGGGCTAATGGACATTAACCCCAGGTTAACTGTTAGCCCAAGGCTAAGGGACATTAGCCCTAAACTAAGGAAGCTTCCCTTAGCCCCAGGCTAATGGAATGCTGTGTGTGTGTGTGTTTGTGTGTGTGTGTGTGTGTGCGTGTGTGTGTGCGTGCGTGTGTGTGCGTGTCTGGCTTCCTATTAATTAAGAGTTTGTACCTTATCTATAAGGTGTAGTTTCTTGTAATGTTATTTCTTTTATTGGAAATAACTTTTTGACCAGGTGTCTGTAAAAGGTATTAATAAAGGTGTAAATAAAAAAGACTTAAAAGCATAAATAAAAATGACTTACATATGTGTGTGTGTGTGTGTTTGTGTGTGTGTGTGCGCGTGTGCGTGCACGTGTGCAGCTAGCTACCAGTTCCAGCTGCGGTGCCACATGTACCAGGCCCGGGGCCTGATAGCAGCCGACAGTTCCGGCCTGTCGGACCCGTTCTCCAGGGTGTCCTGCATGTCCCACAGCCTCACCACCTGTGTAAGGACGCTCTGTGTGTGTGTGTGTATGCATGCACCACATGTATGTAAATATGTTTATACTGTGCGTGTGCGCGTTTGCACCACATGTATGTAAATATGTTTATGCTGTATGTGTGTGTGTGCACCATATGTAACAGTGATGTTTGTTGAGATTAATGGCAGTTTAAAAGTAATTTTTTGCTAGAGCTAGTTAGCATGTTAGCGTTTTAAGGCGAGTTAGCTAGCATAGCGATAATGCGAGCTAGCATAAAGTGAGCGCGAGCTAGCATAGCGATAATGCGAGCTAGCTAAAGACAGTGTGAGCTAACATAAAGGGCGTGCAAGCTAGCATAGCGATAACACAAGCTAGCATAAAGGGACAGCGAGCATTAAAGACATGGTTAGTCATTCTCAAGAACGCTTGCTAAATTCAAGCTCAAATCAAAACAATATCCCTCCGCGGCGCTGCCTCACACATCAAAATGCACTAGTACTACCACTTTGTTATTGTGAGTGGTGTTTGCCACTTTATGTTCGTATTTACAGAGCCAGGGCTGTGTAGAAGTATTAGATATATTTTTCAACATGCAGAACGATAAGCTAGCGAAATGCGAGGAGATATTTGATGAATTTGACAAAAAGTGTGTTAGCTTACATTTAGCTTGCAATAGCTGACTATACCTTTAACAGTTTAGTGGGCTCAGTGCCTTTTTATATTTATACTGTACATGTGTGTGTGCGTGCGTGTGTGTGTGCGTGCGTGCGTGCGTGTGTGTGTGTGTGTGTGAGCAGGTCATGAGCCAGACACTCAGCCCCACGTGGAACCAGTGTCTGGTGATGGGCCATCTGACGCTGCATGGAGAGATGGAGCAACTGGTGCAGGAGCCCCCTCGTGTGGTGATAGAGGTGTATGACGACGACGCCCTGGTGGGTGTGGCTTGCCTTAGTGTGTGTGTGTGTGTGTATGTGTGGTTAACCTCAGGGTGTGTTCAGTGGATTGAACTTTCTGAACATTCAATTAACTTGTTCACTGAACGACCCGTTTACTTGAAAGCGTTCTAAATGTCTAAACTACTTTCAAAGCCGTTTGCTCCGTTGGGCGTGTTGCTTAGTGATGTGCGGGAAGTGTTATAAGTATTTCTGAGTATAAGGCATCATCACTTTTAGTACCATTACCAAAAGTCGCTAAATGTATTATGCCGTCTCATTCTGATATGACATGCATGAAATTCTGAAATCGAAAATGTTGATACAGCCATTACGGACATATCCTTCAATTGGAACAGTGCACTATGCACCGACAGAACTGGTTCTAATCTAGAGCCATGCTGGTTCTACCATCATCTTGTGCTTCTGTACTGCTGAAACACAATCTACAGTAGTAAAACACAAATTATGGTTTTGTTGTTGTCAGCCATGTGAGCGTTGTCCAACCCACAGCCTATATGGAGCCCAGCTCCTCCCTGTTGTAACCTGCTGTTCAGACCACTGCCGTCTGAAAAAGTGTGTGTGCGTGCGGTTTTTAACCTTAGTGTCTTTAATGTTAGTGTTTAATGTTAGTGTGTGTTGTATGTATAAGTCTGTATATGTGCTTAAAACTACTAATACTGTGTGTGTCATTTGCATGTCTCTGTGCATGTGCGCGTGCATGCGTGTGTGTGTGTGTGCATGCATGCATCAGGGTAAACCAGAGTACCTGGGCTCCACTGTGGCAGATGTCCAGATGTGCCTGTTGGGGGCGGAGCCTTACAAACCCCCCCAGCTGCAGTACAGTGCTCTGACCTGCGGGGGGCTATCCGGAGGAGACCTGCTGGCTGCTTTCGAACTGCTGCAGGTACCAGTCAGTCAGTCTGCAGCTAGTGGCTCCAGGAGCATCTTGCTACAGTAACCAGTCAGTCACAGTGATTCAGCTAGTCAGTCATAGCTACCAGTAAGCTAGTTACCTGTGTGTATGTGTGTGTGTGTGTGTGTGTGTGTGTGTGTGTGTGTGTGTGAGCAGGTTCCAGAGGCAGGCCTGAAGGCTCTCCCTCCACTGGAGGAGAAGGAGGGAAACATCTACTTCTCTGTTCCTGCTGACATCAGACCCGTCCTGAGCACCTACCGCCTGGAGGTACGCCGCTGCCCCAGGGCCCTGGAGCAAGGCAGTACCAACACACGACTGGTCAGGTGCTGATTACTAGCTCTATCCTGACGGGGTGTTTGAGTGTGTGTGTGTGTGTGTCTCAGGTGCTGTTTTGGGGCCTGAGGGAGCTGAGGAGGGTTCAACTTTTGACTGTGGATCGACCACAGGTAAGTACAAACACACACACACACACACACACAGAAATGCTGCCTTCATATGAATCAAGGTAGACGGTAAACGGCAAACATTTTATGGAGACACGGCATTCAAACGAAATAATCCAATACAATAATAATTCAATAGAATGATTTAGTGGCACGCTTTATAGTTATTTTAGTATTGTATCTATAGTATTCTAGTGCTGTTGTACCACAAAAGTATTAGTGTCTCGTTGTCGATGTTTTCTCCGTGTGTTAAAATATTTCAACTTTGGACGGCAGGCAGTTTGCCACAACTAATAACATAACCTGCCATGCTCCATGTGAGCGCAGCATAACCCACTGACCATCTCTCGCAGGTCTTCATAGAGTGTGCAGGACACACGTTGCGTTCATCCGTCATCAGGAGCTACAAGTCCTCTCCTAACTTCACCACACTGGTGGACTCAATGGAACTAGTACGCACACACTCACACACGCATGCATGCGTGCACACACTCACACACGCACGCACGCACTCACTCACACATACGCACGTGCACGAAAATACACACGCACACACTGTTGTCTGCTGTGTCCTGTAAAGTGTCTCTCTTCTCTTCTCTCTTTTCTCCCCTCCTCCAGGAACTACCAGAGAACGAGAACCTCCACCCTCCGCTAAGCATCACCGTGGTTGATTGGCGGGCGTTTGGTAGAAGCACATTGGTTGGCAGCCACACCATAAACAACCTGAAGCCCTTCAAATACATCCCGCCCCCACCACAGACACCTGAAGCACCGCAGACACCAGAACCACTACAGACAGCTGGACCATCACAGACAGCAGAACCACAAAGTGTGCAGGGTAAATAATATGTTCTCCACAGTGTTAATCTACTGTGTTAGGGTGTTTTCACACCTGAATGTCTGGAACAGGGTCGATGCAAACTAGACCTACGCCTTGTAATCGTCACCAGCATCTCCCTATACTTGACATTGATTGGTTTGTAAATAGTCGTGCGTCTGACGTCGCTGTGTTGATAAGTCGGTGTTTATTAGGCAGCCTTTTCCGAACGAAATGAACAGAGAATAATGAATGAACAGATTCATTTTGTTGCTATTAGAATATTATTCGCACCAATTAGGCTACTCGAGACTTGTTTAAATTAGCAAAATGGTCATCTTCGAGTGTAAACATTATATTGAAGCCAAAAGACAGCTGATTTGTTTGTTTGTCAGACTAAAACACAAATGTTTTGTCATGTTTCACACGAGGTGAGGACCCAAACGCGAGACACGTAGCGCTAATCAAGATTAAGGCAGGAACACGGGAGCAACGCAACACTGACATGTACATCAACAATGACACAAGACTTAAGAAAACACTGGGGCTAAATACACAGGTAGACGAGACAGGTAGACAGACCATAGGCTAACAACAACGAGGAACAGGTGCAGCACATCAGACATGATTACACAGACACTGGGCAGGGAGTGACGGGCAAACAGGCTCGATATACAAGGTAAACACATGAAGTGACGAGACTAACACAGACAGGACAGGGATCACGAGACATTACAGGTTGAAATAGCCTAGTGCAAGGCCGATGGAGAGGAATTACAAACCAATAGACAATAAGCAAAAGGCTGGTAACACACAGAGGGGGAAACACGGACAATAACACAAGACAGACAGTTATCCTGGGTGGACGGTAGACCCTGGCAGAACTACATTGAGGCTAAATATTAAATATCCCCTCACCCAATGTGCTACCAGTGTTAATCTGTGTTAAAATACTGTATCTACTGTGTTAATCTACTGTAAATCTACTGTTACATAGTGTTAACATACTGTTAGTCTACTGTTAATATACTGTGTTACTGTTACACTGATAAAATGCTATCTAATATATCCAAGCCAATTGCAAATTGTATTTGTGTAGAGCCTGGCACCACGGTGGAGCTACCCAATCAGGACACAGCAATCACTGTAGAGGAGGATCTCCCGCCCCCAGCCCCGCCCACAGCCCCGCCCACACCAACAGAAGAACCAAAGAAGGTATTTCTCTCACACACACAACTATGACATGTTTACATGAAGAGTGTGCTTGATTACTGTAGTACCCCACATGGTAACTATGGTAAATGGACTGCATTTATGACGCTTGTCCAACCTTCCGGCCACTCAGAGTGCTGTACAGTACAGCCTCACATTCACACACACATTCATCCATACACCGATGGTGATGTCAGCCATGCACGGCAGCACCTGACCACCGGGGGCAGTCAGGGTTGGGTGTCTTGCTCAAGGACACCTCGACGCTTGGTGAGGGGTTAGCGGGGTTTGAACCAGCAACTCCTGGATCACCTGTCGCCCCGCTCTGCCACCCCTATTACGTATGGCCGATTGGAATCAAAATTGACACGTGTGTGCGTGCGCGTGTGTGTGTGTGTGCAGCAGGATCAAGGAAGGAGCACACGACGCTCCACCAAACGCAGGAGGAGAACCATCGCTGACGAGTCAGCAGAGAACGTCATTGACTGGTGGTCCAAGTACTTCGCCTCTGTGGAGAGAGCACAGGTGTCTTTGTACCGTCAGAGTATATGGATATACACTAATATGTTAACGTAGAGGCGATAATGCCGTCTACTACAATACCATAATAATGCCCAGGCCTTTCCATGTGACCCGATGGTGTCTGGGTGTGACACCGGTAGTGAGATAGGTCCACCAAAGAGGATAGACAGAGCTAGATGGTGTATTGCGCCCCCCACTGGCTACAAGTTGATAGCAAAACAAGAAAGTAATTGGTTAAAGTTTTAAGCCTTCAATAAAGCCTCAATGTAAGCACTAGCTATGAGCCCTGAAGCTCCACCAGTGAGATGTGCACATGTCATATACAGACAAACATGCTCTACATTGTGTATCAGGCATTGTAGCAGACTGTCCATCTAAAGCAGGGGTCGGCAATCTCCCATCCCTGATCTAAAGTGACTCACAGTGAATACAGTTACACACATCTTGCTTAAGGATGCTTTCTGGTAGCTTCATGTCAGGGCACTTGACCCCAATACCACCCAGACCGCTAGATTAACCTGGACCAAGGTATATACACAGTACATATACATACTGTAACTGAAGTACAGTATGGTGCAGTATACTGTAGTTATACAGAATAACGAGTATATATCAATATATGTTTATGCTGTTAGTTTCAGATCAAACAGAGAGATGGACAGTCACTACCTCAGATGTTTGACAAAGGTAAGAACTGCATCTCCAACACACAGCCCAACATACAAACCCCCCCCACACACACACACACACACACACACACACACACACACACGCGCGCACGCACACACACACGCAGTGGTTGTTGTGTGTTGCAGTGTCTCCGTTGGAGTTGTTGCTGAGTGTGGGCGTGGACTCTCTGGGTAAGAACACACTCTGGGTGGAGCAGCTGGTTGCTATGGTTTCACTGGGGACCTACACACACACAGTTACAGCCCCCCTCAAGACTGTATGCAACCACCCAAGATACTCTCCAAGCTTTTTCAAGCGACCTCTAAGGATAGACTCATCTGGATCTCTCACCCAGGTTGAGTGGCAATACAATAAAGGAATAGGGTCAGGTGACCTCGCAGGGGAACAGTAGCCTTCACTTCTAGCCTAGGTCATTGGGAAGTGCTGCCTCCTACTGGGCGTAGACCTCTGGTTCATGTTGAAACTATTTGACAGTGTTTAACCAGTCAGTGTTGCTACAACTGTTCTGATCGCCTCATCTAGCTCTACCACCGTTTAGACACACGCTTGACTTTAACGGCATCTCACTACCCCACCCTGATTGGACCAGCAGGATGGCTGTGAGAACATGAATGTAAACACGGTTTCCAGACAATAATCTCACTACCCCACCCTGATTGGACCATCAGGGTGGCTGTATAAATGCTAATGTGAACAGGGTTTCCAGACCATAATCTCAGTGAAATTATTGTATCTGAGAGCAGTAGTGGGTTGGAACAGCACCCATGGTGAGACCTGCAGGTAACATCTTACACAGGTGACATTACAGTCTGCTACTGTAAATGCTGTATGTAACAAGTGTACCTATAAAAGGTAGTCAGGGTTCCCACTCTGACTTCTCCCTGACAGAAAGTCTGTGTTTCCATGACACGTGACGCGTTCCATGATTTTGATCTGAAAAACAGACCACAGAACGTTGCCTGTGTAAAAGGGAAGCATGGCAACTATAAACAAACTGAAATAAATATAATATATAATTTGCAAAGGTACAACGAAAGTGGTTATACCCTCCTTATGTGGGGGGCCTTGGTATCATTCCCCAGTTATGCTTCAGCATCAAACATTTGTTCCCTTTCTCTTTAAATGTATGGTTCAAATGTCTTTATTGATGTAAAGGAAAACAAAATCCATGGATGAAGTGACAAATTATAATGCACTGCTGAGTCAAGTAACAGGCTTGCTTCACTCTTCTGCACTAATTTATGTCTTTTGTTTGGGGAAGTAACATGCATACGGCTCTAATTCACAAAACTGAAAATGCGGCACTGATTCACGTTAGTGTGCACATCAGCGTGACTTGTTGAGTATAATTTTGATGAACGGCAACTCACATATAAACATGATTTAACTTCAAAACATGATTTGACCCAAAAAATGAACACATTCACCAACTTTGCATGTCTGGAACAGACTTTTTAAAATTATATGATATTCCACAAATTCTACAACCAGTGGGAACCCTGGGTGTTTCCTGCCTGGGTGTTTCCTGTTTTCCTGTCTGGGTGTTTCCTGTCTGGGTGTTTCCTGTTTTCCTGTCTGGGTGTTTCCTGCCTGGGTGTTTCCTGTTTTCCTGTCTGGGTGTTTCCTGTCTGGGTGTTTCCTGTTTTCCTGTC
>JAOEGT010117789.1:0-12070 GCA_025447795.1 Speoplatyrhinus poulsoni | reverse complement strand
GAGAGAAGAGAGAGAGAGAGAGAGAGAGAGAGAGCTAAAGAGAGAATGTGTGTGAGAGAGAGAGAGAGAGAGAAGAGGGAACAGATTAGACAAAGGTCGAAGGAGCAGGTTTAAAGTGGGGATCGATCCGTCTAGCCATTCAGGATAAAGGCCTAACCAGACAGAAAGGAGCTGATAGATGTCAAAGGTCACGGCGATGTTACGCAGGGTCGCCTTAGTCATGTTGAGATACTGACAGCATCTTCTTGACCTGTTAACATGCTAGGAAAATATCACACACACTCTCACTCACACACACACACACACCTGTGAATTTGAGACTACGCTCCTCAGAAAGGCACACCTTTTCTATGTGCTATCCCCTATCGTCCCTTTCATGCTGTGTGGGTGGGGGGCGGGGGAAAGGAACCCCCCCCCCCCAAACACACACGCACACACACACGCTAATTAATACATGTGCAAGGTGAACTTATCTGAGGTAAGCTTATCTCGTGAGCAAAATACTAAACACACACACACACACACACCTGCACGCAAGTGTGCACGCACGTACGCACACACACACACACACACACACACTATTGTGTCATGTTATGTTTGGGGAGGTAGCTTGATTTGCTGTTTATTTATTGATCCATTTAGAACTAATTTGGTGCCAGGATCCACAGTCTTATGACACAGCTAGCTCACAGTATGTTCTACGTGAACCTACATTCATTACCTGTACCCGTGTGCTGTATTACCAGGAAGTGCCACGTTCCATTGCTCGAAGCCTGACGATCGAGTTCAACCACTATTGGCTCGAGGTAGGATGTGTTTGTGGAGCAGGTCTTTTCATTTTGTATTTAATATTCAATGGCACTCAATACAGGCTGTGGCGCTGCCAGGAAGTAGGAGTGTGTGTGTGTGTGTGTGTGTGTGTGTGTGTGCGCAATTGTATTGTAGAACAGCAGAACTGTGTGTGCACGCGCACGCTAACATGCACGCGCACACACACATGGTGTTACGTCTCTTTGATCAAGGTTACACACCTGCTCTTAAAACCAGTACTATGACTCCCATCCTGTGAAGCACGCACGCATGCACACACGCACGCACGCACACACACACACACACACACACACACACACACACACACACACACAGTAGTCTTCAAAGGAAAGCTGAGTAATTGCTTGAGAAAGTAAAAAGATGCTGTCTGCAACATTTTGTGTGGTTGTGTGTGCATGCTTGTGTTATACGTTGGCAGCCCAGTAAATCAAACCCTCCAATAGCCCTCTATTATCACCCTCCCTTCCCCCATCTCTCTCTCTCTCTCTCTCTCTCTCTCTCTCTCTCCTCTTTTCTTTCATTCTGTTGGCAGTATAGCTTGGCAAACACCCATTGCCCGACATACACATACTCACACACACACACATACACACACACGCACGCACGCACACACGCACACACACAGCCTGTAGAGAGGAAGACACAGAATCAATGAACGCAATGGGGAACCCTGTGTGTGTGAGTGTGTGTGTGTGTATGTGGTAATATTATTTGCTACATACATCGATCTAGATGTATGTATTCATCGATGTAGAAATACACAGCTGCTAGGGTACCTGCCAGGATCTAATGTACTGTCGTTTATATGTGTGTGTGTGTGTGTGTGTGTGTGGGCATGCTAGGGTTAAAGAAGCTAGCTAAATTAGTAGCGTAGAAAGGTAGTGTTGGGAGCCTTAATGGCAGGAAACAGGCCAGGGTAAATACAAAGGAGAAACTTTGCTAGCCTGTCAGCGAACTGCACTCACACACACACACACACACAGCTAACAGACATAGCCTGGAAGACTTACACATACAATACACACGTTTCATGTGGGCACAGGCCCACACAAATACGCATACTAAACTGTGCATTTGTGCACAGCCGCAGTTAACACAATAAGCTACATTAGTAGTACAATATACAATACTAATACATGTTCACAGTGCATTATGCACTGTGAACATGTATTAGTATTGTGAAACCAATCTAAACCAACGGCAGTGCGATTTAAATTCTGCTTACCCCGTTAGTTTGTGTGCATGGATGTCTACCTCATACCATTCTCTCTCTCTCTCTCTCTCTCTCTCTCTCTCTCTCTCTCTCTCTCTCTCTCTCTGCCCAATCCCATAGCGACCCCCACTTATTGTGGTCTCCTCTAATTGGAGTCTGAGATGGTGATTAGAGAGAGCGAGGGAGTCTGGAAACATACTGTAGGAAGGAGGGAGGTGGTAAAAAGAGGGAACAGCAGAAGGAGGAATTTATATTGTTTCTTTGTGTGAAATATGTATTTCGCATTATATACAGTATAAGTAAGCAATATGCGTAACGCAATACTGTATGTGTTACGTTTATGTGTTATGTGCATCGTCCAATCACGTGCCTTAACATTTTATGCAAACACGATGGTGATGGAGCTTTTGCAGAAAGTATTTCATGTTAAATGTAATTGGCTAGAAAGCAATACATTAATCCTTTGTTTTAAATGAGGAGGTCAATCTCTGGTGTAGTACGATCCAGCGGGACTCCAACAGTGTTGAATATAACCTGTGTAGAGTATCTTTGTCCATGAACGTTTCCATGAAGAATTGTTGTTCTTTGGGTTTTAAGTGTAACTACGTTTCAATTAGCCTTTTAATATTATTTACTACTGTTTAGGAGATAGACGATAAAACGCTATAGAGAGAAATACAATGTTTTACAGTAAAATAAATATACAGTACACTGAGCAATACTGTATTTAATGGTCTTCAGAGTTTTACAATCATTTATCACTGAGAAGGTTCATAAAACTATTAATTCATCAGTTCATAAAAAACATTAAACTATTTATTATATCAATTCAGATATTTACATTTTTTATTTGCTTTTCAGAATATTTCTGTTTTCTAGGTTTCCTATTCCCAAAGCTTTTTGTTTAGCAGCTCCACTTGGCTTAGTACAGTATGTGTGTGTGCGTGTATGTGCGTGTGTGTGTGTGTGTGGGCGTGTGCACACACAACCGCACGTGTCAGTCAGGCGTTTTAACAGTCCAGATGGCCTTGAGCGTAGACGACGCACCACATAAATTCACACTGTGTGTGAATAATACAACACACACACACGCACACGCACACACACACGCACACGCACACACAAACACATACAGTAAGCGGTGGATTTGCCCCTGTGGTTTTTGAAATAAAACTTAAAAAAAAAATCTATTTTAATATCTTCTCTGGTTTTCTTTCCTTTATAATTTGTCAATATATTTAATTTGCATTCCTTTTGTTGTCTACCAGCAAATCTGGCAATGTTCCTTTAAATTTTCTTCCACTTACAGAGATGAAATATGCAGTCTATGTGTCATGTGTTGAATATTTAAACATGTGTGTTTAACACCCGAGGATGTCACCATGAGGGTGGTCTCTCTTTCTCTGTGTGTGTGTGTGTGTGTGTAGGAGGGTTTAAAGGCAAAATGTTGAATGTTTTCCGGTGGGGGCAACCTGTGGTAAATGAGTAGTCACACACACACGCACACACACACACAGTTAGTTAGTTAGCCATCCGGGCTGTACAAATACATTAATTCAGATGCAGAGTAACATAATTTATGTTTCCCGAGTGTGGGTGTGCATGTGTGTGGGTGTGCATGTGTGCTTGTGTCCAGGGGAGACCATAGAGATGGCATTTAGAACAAGATCTGTTAGCATATCATTACAATCAAAGACATATGGTTTCTTCAAAGGTGTGCTTGCGTGTGTGCGTGTGTGTGTGTGTGTGTGTGTGTGTGTGTGCAGGTGCATGTGACTTTCTGTTTAGGTATTTGTAAGGTCTCACATGCTCATTAAAAGCATACTGTTCTAGAAAGCAAGTTGCCATCTCAAAATGAAGAGCTGGATGACATGACAATAGGAACTACATTTGAGCCTTTGTCTCCTGTAGAGCTCTAGACAGAACACAGCACATAAGAGAGAGCACTGTTTTGATAAAAGACATACTAGGCGCGGGTCTGAATCAAAGGAATTTCATGCTATTGTACATCAAAGCACAGAGAATGGAAGACGCGCGATGACGTCACACACGATGACATCACAGTCGTGTCTGGACACTTCAGTTATGACCCGAGGAAGCATTTCAATTCCTGTATTCAGAAAATGGCTTTATGACATCACCCATTTCGAGCCAATCTCATCAGCTAAAGTGCTTTCATATAAAAGTCCTTTATCAACACGCGTTGAAAATTAGATAATTTTCAATTAAATTGATAAAACGATTTCTGTTACGTTGCAGAGACAACGAGAAGGAGATCATTTCGTAAGGAAGTGCACTTGCCCATATGCTCACAAAACGCATGAATATTATAAGAAGGCTAGCAGATGGCTTTTAGCTTAATGAACATTTACCCTGCAGGGAGTTATTTTGAAATAGAGGGTGAATGAAATGATTGTTTCAAACAGTAGCGGGGGTATATTTGTCTTTTGCAAATATTACAGTTTATTTTAGCTAATTTATTATGCATTAAATAAACACCTATAATCTTGTGCGTGTACATGTTTTTCCCCTCAAATTGTTTCCTGTATAAATGCGCTTACGACTAAGAGCTATTAATAACAGAGTATGGGTCCTGAATGTGACCATAATGTACGCATAATTACCATTATGTGGACCGGGGGTAGAAAAAAGAGAATCAATCTGTCAGCTACTGAACTGTTTCAAGTTGATTAAAATGTCACTAGTATATTTAGCTAAATTACACATGAACTTGACATGTGATGGGGACACTTCTCATTGTTCACATAAGAGTCACGAGATGTATCCACATTGTCAGTTGTCTCCATTCATATACAAGACTTCATCATGGTTCATTATTTTATTATCATTATGGATTTTGAAGTTTTCATTCTTTTTTAAATCCCAGTTTGCTTGCTAAATTCAATTATATAACTACAATTAAAATTTAATTTTTGCAAGACATGGGCCGTTGGACTAATGGGATTATTGAGTTTATCTCTTAATTAATGAGAGATTGTGTGTGTGTGTGTGTGCGCGCGCGCGCGGGAGCGCACGTGCGTGTGTGTGTGTGTGTGTGTACTGTACAGTATGACATCATTAGCATATTACGTAGCAACACCCAATCAAAAACCACCCCATATGGATTTGTTCAAGTTCTGTGTGTGTGTGTGTGCGCGCGTGCGTGCGCGTGTGTGTGTTAAAGGAGATTTAGCCTTTAAACCTGTAATCTTGTGCTAAATCTATTGAAGTAATGTACGTATTTTGCTACAGCTTCAAGAACATGTATATACAGTATAATTAATCTTTGTGTAGACGTGTGTATACTGTTTATTTGTGTGTGTGTCATAAAAACATATGATTTGGTAAGGGTATATTTAATTGTGTTTTCACTGGGAGAACTTCAGAAATACTGTCAGGGTGTATGTGTGCTGGGTCAGTGTTTCTACGTATCTCTACCTCCCTCTCTCACACACACACACACACACACACACACACACACACACACACACACGTACACACACACGCACGCACACACACACTCTCCTGCTGGCAGGATCTGCTGTGTCTGTGGGTTTAGTGTTTATGGATACAGGAAGCATATGTGTGTGTCAGAGAGAGAGAGAGAGAGAGAGAGAGGTAGAGAGAGAGAGAGAGGTAGAGAGAGAGAGAGGTAGAGAGAGGTAGAGAGAGAGAGGTAGAGAGAGATAGAGAGGTAGAGGTAGAGAGAGGTAGAGAGAGAGAGGGAGAAAGAGAGGTAGGGAGAAAGAGAGGTAGGGAGAGACAGAGGCAGAGGGAGAGCGAGAGAGAGAGGTAGAGAGAGAGAGAGAGAGAGAGCACAAGGCCCTAAACTGCCAGGACAGGAACAAGAAGTGTCCCCTCAGTCATCTGGTCCAGGAACTCAGGTCACACATGCCCAACAAAGAACACAATCTGGCCTAACCAAATTATCAACAAACTGAAAGAAAAAGATACTTACTATTAAAACACACATCATCAAAACAAATGCAAATGCTGTGTTTCACTCAATAGAGAGTACACACTTGCACAGTACCTGACCACTGTGACAGATATCACGCAGAGGAAAACAATTACCAGGTACAGACTCAGTGAACACAGTCTGGCGGTGGAGACAGGCAAACAAAGACAAACATGGCTCCCACCAGAAGACAGATGTTCACTGTGAAATTAACGTCCCCGAGACAGAAACCCACTTCCTCATTCAAGGCACAAAATACAACCATCTTAGAATTAATTATTTCATTCAGTTTAAACCCACCCATTAACAGATTTAGAGAAGCTCCCCAACCGAGACCAACTAGTGCTCCTACTAGGAATCAGGGAGTGCTGTAGACTAGGAGCACGTTATGTAACAGCCTTTCACAACATTAGAGACTGTGGCTGACTTGTCCCCTGACTCAACCACCATGCATTCACGTCAATAAGGTACTGTCAGTATTTGTAAAAACTATTCATACTGTGTTTATTAATTCCATGTACAGTATGCTCAATGTATATACTGTATACGTGTTTTGTTGTTGTTGCTTTGGCAATATAATAAATGACCTTGTCATGCCAATAAAGCCTTTCTTGAACTGAACTGAACTGAGAGAGAGAGATAGCGAGGGATAGAGAGAGGTAGAGAGAGGCAGAGAGGGAGAGGCAGAGAGAGAGAGAGGGAATGTCTGTAGCTATGCATTTGCATTGCCTCATTGGGATTCATCCATCAGAAAGGACAGCATTTCAAACAGAATTTCAAATGACACCATCAGGTCATGTGACCTCTTGAGAAGCCTCTTCTAAGACACATGACGTCTTGTTTGTAAGTCAAGCAATTCAGCCGTCAGCGAACTGATATGGTTTAAACCGTGGATGGGTTTCTACATGAACACAAAGCCTTAGAACCTAAAATTTCACAGTATAGGTCCAGTGTGTCATGGTGTGCCATATCATGTAGTGCATATCAGTTCTCTCTCTCTCTCTCTCTCTCTCTCTCTCTCTCCTGTACATAACTGTCTGGTCTGTATCTACAAGTGCCAGGCACTAGTGGCATGGGATTCATTAATCCCTGTGAATGAATATCACTGTGCGTGTGTGTGTGTGTGTGTGTGTGTGTGTGTGTGTGTCCTATAAAATGGTTGTACGCATTTTAAATGATCATTCATAAATCAGCTCATTAGTACCCCGCGTAGTCAAAATGTTACAGAATCAAACACTAATAAGTACATGCGCGCGAACACACACACAAACGAGATTTGACAGAGAGTGTTGTTTATTCATTTAAAATGAAATGAACAAGCTCTGTAAGTGGCTTACAGTATGCTGTATTACAGTAGAGAGGACAGAGGCATGCTAGTTTGACTCACAAGATAATTCCATTCTGTTTGCCATAGTGATAAATTGCATTCAAATATATATATTTTCCCACTGTTGATGTTTTCATTTCCTGCGGTATCAGCACTCTCTGTGAGAGCTGCCGTTGTTTCTGATTGGCTGAGCCAGCCTGGTTTGCATGGTGAATTCACAGTGACTTTGCATGCCGGCTGAACGGACAGTGAGATAGAAAGACAGAACAAGCGAGCGGTAAATAAACATCGTTGCAACATCCTGTATATCATTCGATCCTTAAAGGCAGGGTTAGTCATTCTCGAGAACGCTTATCGAGCTCAGATCCTTCGCGGCCCTCCGCAGTGCCACACACAGGAAAACGCATTGCGAAGCAAATGTTCTATTAACTATTCCAATGCACAATATTTGTGTAATTAAGTATGGTAGCGTATTGCTGCCACAAGTAAAAACAAAAAGAGCAGTAACATCGTGAAAAGTTTCACATTAAAACGTGAAAGAATAGTTTTACGTTATAACGTGAAAAGGCAGTTTCACTGTATGTTACAGTAGGTGATCCTGATCTAGGCAAATGCTAATGTTTTATAGCCATAGCTTTTTGCAATGAACTGGCATCGATTCATACAACACAGATACTTTGAGGTTTCCCATGTGACCCGTATGGTAACCCATGTTAGGCTATAATAGGCTACAGGCTATTGTCCTATCTCTGGAGCTGCACCGTCACTCCAGAGCAGATACGGAGCAATGGCGTTTCCTCCTCCCCTTCACCTTTGTCATTTACGTATAATAGAGCAACGGTGTCACGGGGCTAGCCCGTGCCCTATATACATATTGACCTTGATAAAGTATATCTGTATTTTAGGTAAGACACAGTCAAATAGTTATTTGCACCGAGCATTTTTTTATTATTGTAATAAGGTGAATTGGTAATCTTCACTTACAATCAGCTGTACTAATTAGGAGTGTACCGTTGATTCAGGCCTTCCTAGGGGAAGGCACCAAGTATGTTGATATGGAGGGTGTTGATTTTCTTACAAGCAATGCTATTTTAATTGTGGTTAATTTAAAGTGTATTGTATGTTTTATCATTTAAAGATACATGTGTAAATATGTGGCTGGACCAGGTTTTATCTTCATTAAGGTAATTGATTGATCAGTAGCTAATTAAATTGATGGAGACCAGCTGCTTTAAAGGGAGAAGCTGAGGATTGTTGGGGTTGGAATATGCCTGTGCACAGGGGAAAATGAGTGAGGGAGAGCTACAGCGGCCTTAGTTAAGACATTGCCTGAGGTAGTTTATTTTTCTGTTTTGTGTAGTTTGGCATTTGGTTATTTGTTTTTTGTGAATATTATTTACTTTTCAGGTTTCTGTTAGGCCGGAGTGCTACCTGGTGTGTTGATTATGGACAATACCTGCTGCAGAATAAATACCTGGACTGTAATGGAAAGAGAGACATTGCTAATGGAATAGTCAATCATTCACTTGCCACCTTTTCACCTTGTGTTATTTCAACGGGCTGTTTCATGCACACTCAAGTGGATAAGTGGCTTTATCACTAGCCTGCATGCACAGGACACTAGTGAGTTCTGGTATAGCGTATGAAGGGTCCTTATGAGGCATACAAGTGGTTGTGCAGTGCAAATGGCTCTCAGCCAACACACAGGTTGAACAGTGACCTCGTAAATGATTGTCCTTTGTGTTCACCTGTGTGTGTGTGTGTGTGTGTGTGTGTGTGTGTGTGTGCACACGGGCATGAATGTGTATTCATGTGCATCAGCTAATTGTAGTTGGTAGTTTACTTGTCTCCCAGGCACAGCTAGCCATTGTGAAGCAGACAGTCAGTTGCCTGGCCTTGCAGTGACTTAACATCATATGCTGATAAAGTCAGCAAACATACACACTGCTAATGGTGAGACAGGCGTACAGGCAGACAGATGTGTCAAGACCAAAACAGATTCTAGAACAAATAGGCTAACAGCATTGTCAACGGGGAATATTTTTTCAATAACAGTGCACATTGCATTGTACATGTCAAGAAACTGGTTACAGTAATTAATTTTCCTCTACCAAACAGGCAGAACATTACTTTTGAATTGAATTTGAACTCTACACAACTCTACATATATATATAGTTCAGTATATATTATATATAATAGTGGGGACTTTTCCTTATAGTCACCCTTCAGTTCTTTGCTGTTTCACATACAGTTCTCCTTGGCGTCATATGGGCGTGCACAAACACACACACACACACACCAGCTGATCAGCATGGTGAGATGTAGCTAGAAGCCATTATGGAGACAAGGCCTCAACAGTTGTTAAGTAAACACACACACACAGCGATCACAGTATTTGCCAGGTCATTAATCTTGCTTTGCTGTGAGTAAGACGACCAAACTCAACATAAACTGTACACATATACACACACGTAACACTCTCACACAAACACACACACACATGCACACCCACAATATACAGACAGAGCGGTACTTTAAATTCCATGGGAGTTTCTTTTCAGCCACCTCAAATCTTTTGTTTGTGTGTGTGTGTGTGTTAATTTGCTTGTCATTGTGTCATTAAACAGATGATTGGTTTGGTGTTTCAGTCAGTCAGTCCACCACTCCAGTGTGTGTATGTGTCTCATACACCCTTGTACAATGACCTAACACTCAGAACACAGCATGGGGTCTCATAGATTAAGACCCCCCCCCCCCCTTCATCTCTCCTCATGAAGAAACGCTGTGATCTTTAATCACATCAATGTGCTGTCAGTTTTAACACCCTCTCATTAAATGACCACGTAGCCCTACATAAACAACCCCTTGATAACATTCAAATGAACAACGAAACACTACTAAGCCAAAGGTTAGTTATAGTTCACACTGATCTACCCTTGTGTTATTCATATACTTTGAGTACAAATAACTCAAGGGACAAAGATAATGTATTTTGGATGCAGGGAACTAGCAGAAGAGATGAGCAGGTACAGAGAACAGGCATTTCTACAATCCTGGGAGGAAATGAACAGGGAGAAACTACAGAAGACGAGAGAGCCGTCACGATGCTTTGTAAGCTGATAGCAGGGTGACTACAGAGAGAGGATGACAAGAGGAACCTTCCCCTCCTAAAACCCTCAGTGACTCCCCATTTGGGTTTAATCAACCAGACATTTAGTTCAGCCCACTAGAGGGTAGTGGATTATTGCCAGGCATCAATCTGTATGACAGCAGCTCTTTAGCAGAGGGTGGCCACCCCTGCTGGCTTCCATAGTGGAACTTTCCTGGTGGAAAGACTGTGGCCTAAGGAAAACTCACAGGCAAAAGAAACAGATTACAAATGCCATAAGGGAATACACTCTATTGTCTGTATGTGTGTATGTGCCAGTGAGTCCTACACATGTAATATGCCCCTCTGTGTTTGTGTAGCCTATGTGTTTGTGCATGTATGTCTACTGTATGTAACATTTGTGTTGTAACAGTGTGTTTGGGCCTTATTTATGATCTTATTTGTGTGCACTTTTGCTCTATGACCTTCATTTTAAGTGAGTGTGTGTGTGTGTGTGTGTGTTCCCCGCCATAGCACATTGTCCTCACACATGATTGGCTATCTCCTGGTGATTACATAATGCAGCAGCAAAAGGTCTCCCCAGGCGATGGTAGGATTCATGTTCTGCGGCTCAAATCTAACATTAAGATCTGAGGCGGACCTGTGCATTTAATTTATATTGAATTACATTCCAGGAACTACTACTGAATACACGACTTTATTGTCGGTACAGTGTGGGCATAACTGGCTCTCCTATTGGTCAGTATTGTTAAAAGAGCTTCACAAACTTGTTTGTAACTGGTTCTCTGCCCAATTTTAAACCACAAGAAGAAGTCACCATTTAAATGTCACCATTTAAAGGTCCAAAGAACAATCCCTCTACAGTGTTTTGACACAGAATGGCTGCCAGTTGCCTGGCTGGAGGAAACACATTGAGGATGTTGTGACTGAATGTGTTATCAGGAAAGGCTTGGTACCATATGAAGCTACAGCATGTAACAATATGGCGGCTATTAGATAGCTCTATTTACCTCTCCTCTGCATTGTTCTTCCCATTTGGGAATCTTTATGTTTCTTAACTCACAGGAGACACACACATGCGTGCGCGCGCACACACACACACACACACACACACACACACACACACACACAGTTGGAGAACAGGTCCAACAGGTAAGGTGACATGCACCAGAAGCTCATTGTCAACTCACCGCAGTGGGTGTGTATGTGTTTGTTTTGTGTGAGCAGGTCTTTACATCCTTCTCGTGTCTAAATGTTGCCCTCACTGTCTTTCATGTGGGGGAGACTGTGTGTGCACATTGCACTGCATGTGTGCATCTATCTCGCCCGCTGTGGAAATGCAACAAACTGTTCTATGAAGCCGCTATAGGTGCAGCAGTGATTTCCTCTTAACGGGCTTTGTCGGCAGGCCAAGTGGGCCGTAACACTGTTGGTCACACACACATCTGTTTCCGACGAAGCCGTTTTCTATCTCAACACTACGCCAGAAAAAATAATACAGCTGGAGCTCCTCCAGTGGCTCTTATACAGCTACGAGAGAGGGAGAGAGAGGGAGAGAGAGAGAGAGAGAGAGAGAGAGAGAGAGAGAGAGAGAGAGAGAGAGAGAGGGAGGCCTTGAGGCTCGCTTGTCT
>JAOEGT010117778.1:0-12071 GCA_025447795.1 Speoplatyrhinus poulsoni | reverse complement strand
GGTAATCCGCCCCTGACGACGGGGTATCCCCCCCCCCCCCCCCGAAACGACCCCTAGGAGAAAACATCACCTCCTCCGTCCCACAAACCGTGGCTCTCTTTCTCTCAGTAAAAGCACCTCCTCCTGCTCTCCTACCTCCTCTTACACGGCATTGGACCTATGATGCACCTTCTCTCCTCATTGGCACGCCATTACGCATGTTGCAGTTAAGCCAGCCAAGCCCGTTACCCTACAACCAATTATTTGTCGCCTTTCCAGAGTCATTTAAATCTCTTTGATCCTGTGAAGATTTAAAGACCAGACATCACGCACACGCGCTCACACACACACACACCAAAGTGCACTTTAAAACTTACTGACCCTAGTTCTTTCTTTAAAAAATTTTTTATCGGCATCAAACCTTAGACTTTGATCTTCTGTGTGTGTGTGTGCGCGCGCACACACGCCAAAGGTTGACGCACAGCGGGCAGTAAGCTAGGCCGACACGTCGAGATCAGAAGCACCCATGCCCCTTTTTCTACAGCCACAGACATACGCCTCCAAACACCAACGTGTGTGGCAGGTCTGACATCAAACACACACACACACGGTAAAAATTAAAGGGGTGAGGGTGAAAGTGAGAGAGAGGGTGGGAGAGAGAAAGAGAGAGAGAGAGAGGGGTAGGATAGGGTTGTGGCACTTTACAGAAGTATAACAATAGTTTGCTTCAGAGCCAAGTTGAAGCCTAACTGACAACAACAGGCTTAAAATAGCACTCGGTTGAGTGGAGGCAGCCAGGGAAGATGTGATGTTGACGTTCTCACAAAGTACTGCTGGCTCTCACTGTCATTTTTGTTTAGGATAAAAATAATAAACACTCGGGGTGAATGTTCGACTGTAACCAAGCATCTTTTATAATAGAGCTTGATTGACAACGCAGCCTTTATGTAGTTTAGGGAAACTATAGTCTGCCTGGGCTACATTATAGCATCCCAGGACGCACACACACACACATGCGCACACACACACACATGCCAGCTCACCGTTTGTTTTGAAATACAACCGTGGCTGTGGAGGTGGATTAGATGTGTGCCGCTGAGCTACAGTATGTAGGTGGGGAGGGGTAGAGAGGAGAGCTACCCGCTCTGCACTCAAGCGGCACGGCCGTGCACTGGGTTTGAAAACTAAACGTAAAGGTTTCATTCGAACAGGGATGCAACTATGGTCAAGTCTGGGCTGATACCATCCATACCAATGTTTAAAACAACTAGTCATGTCCAGCCGGTGGCTGTTATTCAACACAACAGATAAGCATCAGCAACTGCCATCGATGAAGTCCATTTTATTTGACGTGTGGCCGACATATCGGTGCTCACATCAACACAGAGCTAAACCGCGTGCCGGTCAAATATAACTGGACTGTTCGGGAAAAACTAACAGGTGACTCACGGCCACAAAGGAGATGAGAAATAATCAGTAGGATTTAGCAGGAACTGGGTGTGTGCTTTGCATGTTTCCCTTTTCAAATAGGTCATTAGCCGTACATCGCTTCACGTAAAAAAGGATTTAAACCTGCGAGACACTAGTAAGGGTCAAACGTTATGTTCTATGGGTTTCAAAAGAAAACTATGATCATTTACATTATACCTCATTGTAATAGGTTTTTAGCAATACACCTACAATTGGTTGCATTTGTCATCAATGGTTAACCTACTTGCCAATTTCATTGTCATTCTCCTATTTTTATTAATAATTATCAGTGTCCGAAGCCAACAGACTGCGAAACTGTGACAATTAATAACCTCATTGCCGAAGGCACAATAACAGCCCGCTGTCGTCCGTGGTGAATTATCTAAACTACATAGCCCTTATAGGGAGTTTATCTACAGCACGGAGATCTCACATGGAGGTGGACAGATGCACAGCACATGGGGAACATGGCTAAGGCTAACCCCTATAGGAATGACTCATAGCTACACAGGTGGTGTTGTTTGTTTGGGCCTGTGTGAGCCTGTGCTGTGATTGAAGGCTATATTAATACACTTCACTTGAACAGTGCCGTTCCTTATCCCTGACCTTCCGACAGCCTGCTCAAAGCCTGCCAGTCTGGGGCTGGAGGAGGTGCACAGGACAACAATCACTTTAGAAAGGCAAATGGGGAGGGGTGGGGTGTGCAGGGTAAATTGTACGAGTGTGGAGTGGAGATGAGATTGGGTGTTAAAAAAGGTGTGCCGTTCCTCATTAGCATGCGGGTCGCATCGGCGGTCGGACACAGAAAGCTGGGTTGTCTGTCCACAAAGGCTAACGCTATCCTCCGTCACAGCAGCAGAATGTAGCCTTACATAAACGCCCCGACCTTGAAGGAAGAGGGAATACAGAACAGACCACTGGATGAAGAGCAAAAACGGCATGCGAAGGTCATTTACATTCTGTGTTTGTTTGGCCAATAGACCGAACGTGTTCGGTGCATGCCTGACCGCGTGCATATATTTAATGATGAATGCAAATAGCAAAGTTACATCAAACGCACACGCACGCAAACAGGATATAGGTACTTGGCATTCAGAAGCGGTTTTGCCTACCGGTGGTGCAGTGGAATTGCCAATCAGTACTGCAGATGTTGGGGGTGCTTAGAATTATCCAAATGACACACTGTGTGTATCTGTGTGTGTGTGTGTGTGTCACACACACAGATACACACACTTGCAGCAGTATTGGCCCACGGACATACAATCTTAGGATTTTAGGATTAGCATCTTATCAGTGTTTGTTCACAACACCTGGCTTGCCAAAACCAGCACGAGGAGAGTCCAATCCTCCTGCCACACACATTACATTAACCGACAGTATCGCCTGATGACGGCTTTGCAAGTACAGGGGAAAACAAACAAATGTGCACGCACATACACACACCTAATTGCCGATGTCGTGAGCGGTGTGTCTGTGAGCTTGACAGACAAACAACCACTGGTGTTGAGGGAGGGGGCGCTAGGAGAGAGGAGCGTTAAAGCACCTGTAGGGGGCGCTAGGGGAGAGGAGCGTTACAGCACCTGTAGGGGGCGCTAGGGGACAGGGGCGTTACAGCACCTGTGGCTTTTAATTCTGCGCAATTTCATCTCGTTAGCTAGCAAGCTAGCAAGCTAGCTAACGCTACCCATAGTACGTGTGTGTGTGTGTGCATGTGCGCGTGTGCGTGTGCGTGTGTGTGTGTGTGTGTGTGCGCATGTGTGTCTGCAAATGTGTGGCTATGTTCTGGGTTTATTTAATTGGTCTGTCGTATCTAGTCCCTCATTTCTGGCCCTCCCAAAAAATCCTGAACAGAGAAATGATTTAATACAGTTTAACGGTCTAACTCTACAATACTGCATAGTTAACAGTGTTTTCACATGTTAAAAGGAATGGCTTTCTAACATATATAAAGTATTTCCAAGTAAATCTCTGCATTTGCTTTACACAATCTTTAATAATAAACTTTCATCTAAAGGGTCGTAAGGGTCAGCCAGCCACTCCAAAGTAATGTCAAAGGGACTATTTCTAACAGGGTGCGGCACATTTACTTTACAGACGAGTGCACTGCATAATAGATGAGCACGTTAATGGGTTTTCTACTTTCGAAGGGCTACCCTTCCTGTGGCGTAAGACCAGAATGCTTTCAACAGTCAATACTGCCATCATACTGGTCAATACTGGTCTCTTTCTCTGCCCTGCGAAGACACCGGGTATAGTGCATAACAATAATTAAGGGGACGTTATGAATGCAACTACCGTTCAATTCATTCTGGATGACCCACATTATAAAAACTTAATGGCAATTATAGCTGGGAGATCACATTACACTCCTGTGTGCATATACTGTATATCTGCTGTACTGTGCGTTGGCGTTCTGAACCACGGTCCAGGTTTTATGTGAATTTCAGGGCAACTATAGCTACGTTCACAGAAACATTAGAGGAAGAATATTTGAATGAAAACACAACTGAATTGTACTTCTTGTGGGAAAACAATGTGTTGTTTTTTTGCTAAACGCAACATGTAATGAAGATGTGCAGGATTATACTACAGTTTTCCTAGTGAATTACTAGAGTTCCAGCATCACTTTAAAAAACGGATACGTGTGTGTCAGTGTGTGTGTGAGGTGAAGGCACCTGTTCTGGTAAACAAGCCTCCTATCCATTAGGGTGTTCTCTTAGCATCACAGGACATCAGGCTCCCACCACAGGGTCATGGTCACACTGACATGGTGATTGATTACTCTGTGTGTGTGTGTGTGTGTGTGTGTGTGCGTGTGTGTGTGGGGGGGGGGGTTGGTCTCCTTTCCTCTCATCTCTCTGCACTGTTAGCTCTCCCGCCAGTTGGTAAGCTGGTGGTCTTCATGTCTCCGCCACCCCCCCCCCAATCCCTCTCCTTTTATTCCTTTTCGGTGGTCCACCAAACTATATTTTCTTCTCTCTGTCCATCTCTCTCTACCTCATGAACTCAACTGTGCCCATTCTTACAGCCATACTGAACCTATTTACGTGAGAGTTGTACAGCTATGTACGACCACCCATGTTACATCTAGGTAGCTAGAGACAGGAGAGATTCAGGTCCACCAGCTCATAAAAGTACAAATAAGTGGATCACATCAGAGCGTGTGACAGTGCCAAGGCTGCCAAATATCGAAAATACCCAAGGCCAGTCATACTTCCAGCAGAGCATTTTTGGCAAGCAACTTCTCTCTCACTCTCACTCTGACACTTACACACACACACACACACTCTACCCCCACAGCCATGGGTGTGTACATGTGATTATGAACAAGCCAGCACTTTCCTGTAAAAGCCCTGAATCTAAAGTGTCTGCGCATGACAGCATGAGGCGGACTTCTGCGTGTGTTTGTGTGCGTGTGTGTGTGTGTGCACGTGCGTGTGTGTTGGCATACAGTGGGAAAGTTCATGAGCATACAGAGAGTATGAATACATACTTGTGTGCATGTGTGAGCAGAAGTAGGTTACATACACGGTATCCATATTACAGGTGCACGCATGCACGAATGCACACATATGTGCGGTTGTGTGTGTGCGTGTGCGTGTGTACTGTGTACGTGTGTATTGTATGCATTAATAGCGATACAGTAGTAGGTGCTGTGATTCAGGGCTTTATCTGGAAACAGAATAGAAGTGGTTGCTCCACAGTAGGGAGTGTGTGTGTGTGTGTGTCTGTATGTCTCTATGTGCCTCTGTTTCCATCTGTCTGTGTCTGTCTGTGTCCGTCTGTCTCTATGGGCCACGCTAACGTGTTAGTGCCCGTTTAAGGCGTAATTTCGTTGCACGCACAGCACGCACACAGGTAAAACGCTATTCTGCCTGCTGAAAAAACACAGGGTCGCAAGTTGGGCCTTCCTATTCATTCATGGGAGGATTGAGACTCGAGAGGAGATTTACAGTGTCGTGGAAAAATATGGGAGGTGATGCGCAAGGAGAGAGCGCTTACCTATTCCGGTTTTGCGGTGACCTTTGCGGTGACCTTTGAAAAGCAGGTGTTATCACAGTGAGCGCGTTTCAGGGGAAAGCAAGCAACGGCTAGACTAATCTAATACACATGCCATGGAGAGACTTGCTGAAGGATTTGATTGATTGTGTGGTGTTAAAATAAACGTTTATTCCACTTCTTTCATTTGCATTTTAAAGTCAATTATCTTATGACATGGAGTCATAATTGGTATCTTAAAGCAAAAATGTATTGACAGACGGTCAATAATGTACTTGCTCTGAATTAATTACCCTGTAGTTAGTACGCAACGCGGCGCCGGTAATAATGTCTTCGCTTCGAATTTGGAAGGAAGAAGAAAGCTATCTGTATAAGACCTACGAGATGTAGATAGATTAACAGGTGTTAGAAAGCCCACTGTTTTATAGCAAGTTGCCTGTCTGTTTTGCTCTGATCTGATATTATGTGACGCACGCCACCAGAGCTGCAGTGTTCCACGCCAGTGACGTGACGTTAATGTTGGATTTACGATTTACTTTACTTTACTCATTTATAGCAATTCATGGGCTTATTGCTGTGCCTGGAATGGTCCTGATTTCAAGATGGGTGTCCGGGGTCAAAAAAAAGGCCCATCTGTATAACATGCTTTCCCTTATTTCCGATCCGCTTGATTGAACAGGGTTTTGTTTGTTTTTTTAATCGAAAAAACTGACCTGGGAAAATTACGTTGGTTAGAGGTTCTGAATTTCGGTTTCGTCCAGCCCTACTACGGACCCTATCTGCTGCAAATCTGAAATGAAGACTGCATTAGAACAGAGGTTTCACTTTCCCTTTGGCTCTCTGTTTAGTTTCGGTACGTAGGTTGGACAGCGTGAGCATTGGCTGGCTGCAGCACGGGCAAAACGAGTGGGAGCGCGGTACCGGGTAGTCGACTATAAATAGAGTTCTTAGCAAAGAGAAGTGCGCATACCGAGAAACAAGAAAAAGGACCAAACTCTTGCTGTAATTTACTCCGAGGAAATCCAACACTGTGTTTTGGAAGTCTATATGTTCATTAGTGAGCCGTTCTGTAAGAAGAGAGTGACTAACCTCACTGACAGGTTGAGGTGGGAAAGACAGAGAATAACACAACAATAGATGAGCACAGAGATATGAAGTAGCATATGGTTTGGGGGGGATGGGGGGAGGAGGCTGAGTCACTGTCTTTCCCATTCTAGTTTGAGATAGGAGAACAAGGGCAGAAAATGGATTTAAATACAAAAGAGTGGGAAGTAAATATTCACCCACGGACCTAAAACAAACACAATCACGGCATGTGCCACACACTTGCATGTCCCGTCTCACGCTAACAAGAACAACCGATTCCATTTACTTCAACGCATTTCACAATAGAGATGTTTTGGTAGCCCTTTGTCAATCATACAGATTCACGACGACAAGTCAGCCTTGAAAGTTGGCCACCCTGAACATATAAAACGTGTGTGTGTGTCTGTGCGATATCTCAAGCTAGGGTTGCGTTGTACACGGTAACATGCTAGCACCCTTCTGCATAATAATCAGGTAAATAAATCAGGTATTAAGCAAACAAATAGACCGACTGATCTCATGAACTGTACTCAACCAGAATAGACAGTAATGCCATTATTGCGATCACATAACCTTTAAAACAAACTGGCAAAATATAATTAAGATACACCTGAAGACATGACTCAACCAACAGCCAATTAAATGTGTAGTCTGCTATATAAATAAAAATTATTATTATTATATTATTATTAGTCTTGCATGAAAAATCACTGTGGGGCTAACAAAGTGCAATGCTTGGTGGAAATTGGCCTGCCAGTGGAAGAAAGATTACACAAGAGCTCAAATGGCTTTTACCCACTCTAGAAAGAAAAACTAATTGCAACAATTAGGCATGTGGGAGCTATATTTGCACTGGAGACAGCAGGCGCAGCAAGACTGGAAGTGGAATGCGTTATGACAGCGGTATTGTGGTATTATTACATGAATGGTATTACATTGGTATTTCATTAACTGGGCTAATATGCAGAAGCCCAAGGAGCCCTAATGGCAGCTTCTGTAGTTAGCGCCCAACAGACGCAATGGCTGCACAGGTGACACACTGTGTAACACTTAGATCCGTCATGGCTCCACAGACAACGCCCGGAGTAACGCCCGCATGGGATAGCAGCAGATCACAGAGCTGAGCAATAGGCAGTATTGGGGCAGGAGATAATGCTAACAGTCACCTGGGTAGAAGGGATTCAGCTGCCAGAGGTCTCCATCTACGGTATATGAGGTGAAGACCGTATGTGCACTCAAACGGGGTAATGTTCATAACAAGGATCCATATTAACTCACTGTCGGGGAAATTACAACGTCGGAGGCGTTCATTTCTTCATAGATCCAAATGTTATTTTATAGATAAGCTAAGTTTAGTCGTGTTAAGTCTTCACTTTCATTAATCCTTGACTTATCTTGGGAACAGTCATATTTTTGTCATTTTCCCTACCTCCAACACTATGCCTTTAGCATTTCACATGTTAAGAGCATGGTTAAGAGACTTAGCTAACTAGCTAAATCATTAGCATCAGTGGCCATGTTTGCCCCAGCGACCACTTGAATGCCAAGTACATTGTGTACATGCCTTCTTGTACATGTGTCAAACCTTCAAACTCACAAGCTCCATTTGAAGGAAGCATTAGCAGTTGGTTAGCAACTTGAAGCCAAGAAAGAAACAGGACAGTGCAGCTCTTGCCTAAATCACACTACTAAACAAATGTACAAACCCCCCGTGACATCACACGTAGCTTTTCTAAGTGGATTGACTCCCTTTTGCAGCAAGCCTCATGTGGCCATTCGAGGAACTGCAGATTTTGGCACTTCTGCGTTGTAGCACCGGAGGTTCCCACTTGGCAGTAAAACCTTTTTCAAATTCAAAGATCTCCTAGAAAACTTACAGTGCTGTGCATGCTGAAAAAAAAAAACATTTATACAGCCCTGGCTCCATAAATAGGAACACAAACAAATGCAGGCCGCACACAACAACAACATCCAAGCCTTCGCAATGCATGTTCAATGTGTGAGGCGCAGAGCTTCTGAGAAAACACCCTATAGCAGTGAACGGAGAAATGCAGTTGTGAGAATGACTCACCTTTAAGTCTCTCTTTTCCATAACTAATTCCTCACACCCACTTATTCTCTTCCCGTTTCACCTCCTTCCTTACATGTATTCCATCACCTTTTCACCTGCCTTCACATTTACTTCCTTGTTCCTCTACACCCCACCCCCACCCCCCAAAAAAATAAATATCCAAGTTACATAGAAATAACACACAGCTAAATAAATATCCAAGTTACATAGCAATAACACACACAGCTAAATACACAGCTAGATACATAGAAATAACACACAGTTAAATAAATATCCAAGATACATGGCAATAAACAAACACACACAGCGCCAATAGTTTCTTTAGGACACAGTGAGCAGGACACTGCCAGGGCAAGTATGTGAGCGTACTGCAAGTGTACACACCAAAACACATACTCGGTGGAGTGTGTCGCTCGCAGGGCCGGGAAACATTCTGCCAATGTGACTAGACAGGCCAGTCCACGTTACACACACACACAGTTGCAAAAACATCAAAGATGTGAGAGGTTAGCGGAGGTTAGTAGTCACGGTCTCGCAGAGCCAGCCTTTACTTAGGTGCTGGCTAACTGCATCAAGATACGCCTACTTGACAAGAGAGGTATTTTGATTGACATGCCCAACGACTAAAAAAAACAAAGACAAATTAAATTAGTAAATAAAGCACTGCACTAATAATTGTCGTGCCAGAATACATACTTTGTGAGTAACAATGCTATGACAGCCAATGAAAATCGACTTCCTCACTTCTGAAAAGTTGGTCGAGCTTACAGGGGTATGTATCAGACGTTCAGCACAGAGTTGCTTATAGGTGACGTAGTGCTAATGGTCGGAAGAAGCTCAGACTAGTACACACTTAACAGAGCAGCCATAAAACAATATATGACAGCAAGCAACACACTAAAACATAGACAACAGACACACTAGGTCTGTGGCAAGAGGGGATTGTATAAAACCTATGAGGAGGACATTGAGCTTCAGGGAGAACAGCCCACACATGGAACTAGGGATGGGACGATAATATCATTTATCACGTTTATCACGATAAAAATACTGACGATAATAGTATCGTGGTGAATGTCCATTATCACGATAATCATGAATATCCTCACATATGTATGAAGATTCTCACAAGTGACTTGGGGGAAAAAAAGCTGTCACTTTGTCCAATTGTATTAATGTTCTAATTTATTTATTAGCTTGTATCTTTTCATTTAAATTTCTTGAAATACATGTTTCAAAACAAAATAACAAGAATGTATACAATATATGTGCCAAGACGTTGCATTTAATGCACATAAAAAAAACAAACAAATTAACAGTGAAAACACCTTCAACTGTGAAATGTCCCTTAATACTTTTCACGTTGATCTTTCACCCTGTGAAACGCAAAAGTGAGCATGCGCCACTCATTCAGAACACATGTCAAAATAAGAGTTTACTTGCAAATCGTAATGTGCAATAATAGTCTTTTTTCTCGATTATATTGTTTCGGTAATTATAAGGAGCCGAAGTTTAAATCACAATTAAAATTGGATTAATTGCACAGCCCTACGCACGCACACACACACGCACGCACGCACACGCAAACACGCACAGGGTGAGGGAATCAAGAGCAGTGAAGCACGGTGAAATGTATTCAATGGGTGACAAAGGGCCATATGGATACTTCCAACACAAAAGGAGCAGAATTAAATGGAGACTTTTGCAACAAGCTGCTTGGAGCCAGCAAATAGTATTTACTCATTCCCTACCTCTACAGAACAAGTAATGGAAAGAGAGAGAAGTGTGTGTGTGTGTGTGTGTGTGTGTGCGCACACAGCCATGGCGAGGATGAACAGATGGACCGTATCAAATAAGGGTCGTAATGAAAATCGGCTTCATTGCACTTTTCATGCCATTTCCATTCTGCGTTAACCCTCTTCCAGTCTGTCCATTCATCTGGCTGTGCCTTACAGACCACAGGCAAGATCACATTGAACCCTGCACACCTCCCCCTCCCCGATGGAAAGATCTATTTCATTTGTTTGGTAAAGAAATAGTCATGTGCTTGACGAACAGGGCAGCGCGTGATTGGCCGTGCAATGGCTGCTTCGCACCCCTGGGCGAGACGTTGTCGCAGTCGGCAAGCAAGCTAATCTCACTTTCGCTAGTTGTTGTCCTCTGAGCGCAGGGCTGCGCATGTGACCCGTGTGTGCGCGTGTGAAGATAAGGGCAACGGGGCGTTTCCAAGGGGAACCACTTGTGTAAGCCACAGACAAATAGCGCTCTGTGCTTTGTGTGTGTGTGTGTGTGTGTGTGTGTGTGTGTATGTGCGCGTCTGTGTCGGTGATACTTGATTGTGTGCAAGTTAAGTCTCTCTCCCTTTATCAAAATTAATGAGCACACTTGAGAATTGGGTGGGAAAGGGGGGTGGGGGGGGGTTGCTACCTAATAGCAGTCTGCTGTCTGCCACACGCCGCACGCTTTGCTGGAAGGGAAAAAGGGAAACTGCTATGTCGATTGCTCTCGCAGCGGCTGATCACATTAAGGTTCCCGGTTATCAAGCGGGATCAGCGCTGCCCCCAATAGAGGCAAACCATGGCCTGACAGCATTGAAGTGACCTGGCACAGTTGAGTCGGAAACATCAGGCAAAGCAAAGACAATAGCCTCGTTGTTGACTAGTCTCTCCTGTGTGCATAGTTGTCAACTGGTACATTTTTGGAAATAGTAGTAGTAGTTTAATTTAACTCAATAAAACAGACCATATTTTGAATGCGCCATTTACTAATGTGTAACTAGCGCATTGTGTACCATGCGCCATACATAGTGTACTAATATACACTATGTAATATTCTGTGTTTTGTACATCAGTATTGTTGGCTTTGGCACCAGCAACAGAGAGTATAGCGGCAGCAACCCTAGAGGTGTGTCAAGGTCAACCTGTGCAAAATGGCTTAGCGGCTCGAGCTAATCACCCGAAGTGGACGTAATCTGAGCTGCAGGGATTAGGCGCACCTATACTTTGCATGTAGATTTAGCGGAACAAACACACACACACACGCACACACACACACACACACACACACACACACACACACACACACACTCACAAACACTCACAAACCAAAATAATGACGAAATCCCAGCTTCACTTTTGGATGTATACCCGTCATAAAGTCTATAAAGTCTACAAATTCAAATCGATCATTTAATAGGCGTGTCAGATCCTCACCCATCGCCATAAATCAATCACATGGAGTCAAACATTCATTTTTCAATGCTGCGGGTTTAGATCGAGCCGTGTTCGTGCTCTGCAAGTCAAATGAGGCTGCTTGCAACAAGTGTGTCCCCCTGTATGACACACAGCAGGCAGCACAGCGTCTGTCTGGGTGGCACCACACCTTGCAAACTGTGTGTGTGTGTGTGTGTGTGTGTGTGTGTGTGTGTGTGTAGCAGGACATTAATACACCCCCCCCCCACACACCC
>JAOEGT010117767.1:0-12071 GCA_025447795.1 Speoplatyrhinus poulsoni | reverse complement strand
TGCTATGCAATGCAGTTAAATACATGGTTCATACCTGACAACTAATGGTTTAAGGCATGGGGTGAGGGAGATCAAATAAAAACATACATTTAAAATAAATATAATTACCAATTAATAATGAATAAAAACACAGTTGTACTACGTTTGAAGAAAAACAACACACACACTACAGACGTGCTGTCATTAGTAAGTGTGCATGCGCGCACACGTACCTGCACTTGTCCCAGCAGCTCCTCTTGTCTCCGGAGGCTGGCCTGCACCCTCTGGTTGTACGCGCCGTACAATTGGTCGAGCTGGGCGAGTGACAGCTGTTCCTCGTTGATGGCTCCGTCCTGGGCCAGCGCCGTCAGGAAGCAGGTGGTCATGTCGAAGGTCACGGCCTTGACCTCCGCCTCCAGGCCGTCCCTCTCCTTCCTCACCTCGTCCAGCTGGGCCAGCTGAGAGCGCAGCACGTTCACCACCTGGTGGCAGGACGGAGAACGACACGCAGAGAGGTCAGAGTGCGCCGCGCTGCACGCAGGCAATTCATTTCAATACGCGGTGTCACACATGCAGCTCACAGCAGGCAGAGAATAGCTGAGGGTGGAAATATATCATGTAAAATATAGATTTACATAAAGAAACAGTGGAGAGCGTGTACTATGGCCCATATTCCAGCAAAGGCAATACATTGATTTTAATTTTCAACGTGCGCATGTCTGACCTCGCTGCCCTGCAAGGTCTTGGTAGGGTTGGCGGAGGGGATGGCGGCGATGAGCTCGTTCTCCGGCTTACACAGCAGGGCGATCATGTCGCAGTGGGTGTTGTAGCGCTCGCGTACCACCTGGTCTGCCTGCACCGCCTTGTCCAGCACGCTGCGGAAGTTAGCGCCCTCTGTACGCCGGGAGGGGAAGCGGACCAGGGAGGGTTGGGAGATAAACACGTTGAAGGAAAGGAGGATAAAAGCAGAAAAACAAACGACACATAACTTTTTATGTACATACCGTATCACTGACCTCAACCATCCCATATTTAGGACCGGTGTCTATACGAGACATGCTTTTAATTCCTTTCACACAAAACTTGCTGAGCAAAGCTGGTTAATATTGTCAAACTGATTATTTAAACCAGTATGAGTAATATTTGTATTAAAATGAGGCTATAGAACTAGTCGATGTCTAGTTCACTAGAGAAGACAGCATTTGTTGTTCACTTTTGCTTGTTAGCTACTGAAGTACACGGCACATAGCCTGTCAATTAGCCTGCCATAGGCTACAGAAAAGGAGAAGCGTAGGCCGACTAACAATTAGATGTTGTAGCTAGCTAACAAAAACAAGCATTCCCAAAAACAATGCAAAGACGAAAAAAATAAGAGACAATATTGTTAAAGTTTGGACTTCAAACAGTTAGAGGACAGTGATGGACTTTGGGACCATATTCATAAATTTTACTAAAAAACAAAACAATTTAGATTATTTTGAGTGGTGGACCCTTTGATTGAATATAAATAAAAAGAGGAATGGACACATTCTGACTTTATGGCTTCAAACTCCATTTTTCCTAAGCTTTCTTCTTTACGATGCTGGGCAATCAGAATTATTTTAATTAAATTATCCTAATTTGATGCGAATGGTTTCCTAAAATTAACTGAAGTATCTAAAGTTGTTAACATTTATAGTTAAACAGACTCAACATCTAACTGAGAGAGACATGCTTTAATTTGTGAAATGTGTTTTTTTTTATTACACCGCTTTAGGAACGCAATGCAACAGGTAGGTGTGTGTGCGTGCGTGCGTGCGTGCGTGCGTGCGATGTAAATACCTACTGGGCAAAAAGGAAAAAGCACATCATGCAGGTTTTACATTTGCCATGCGTTACCTGCACGCAGGGGCTTGTACAGGTCCCCAGAGGGGGTTCTGTTCCAGCGCTGGTTGAACTTGGTTCTAAGATCATTGTCGGTTGTTTCTTCATCGTCCAGCATCTTGAGGGACTGCAGAGAGAAGCACATACTGTCTTACAGCCTAACATCCATCTATACATACAAATAACTTAGTTTGAAAAAGGAGACACATGAACACTATATAACAACTGGAGATTCACTAGCTCAGTTTGGTTTTCAAGTACACTAATATTCAGAAATGCCTTTTAAGAAGGAAGGCAGTCAGACATTCTGTCTTTCATTTACTTTTACTAAAGGGACTAATTCACAATTCACATACTATCAGGTTAATTTATAAAACAGCAGCACACACAGTACTTGGATACAGACACAAAAGGAACCTGAATAACTTCCAGCATCTACAGGACACTAAAGTTTTAGAAGCTCTTTAGAAGACTCAGAAAATGCTGTTGTAAAAAACTTGGCGTCTCTCTCTGCATTACATACCTCACCCAGTTCCTCTCTGCATTACATACCTCACCCAGTTCCTCTCTGCATTACATACCTCACCAAGGATCTCCCTGTATTACATACCTCATCCAGGATCTCTCTGCATTACATACCTCATCCAGGATCTCTCTGCATTACATACCTCACCAAGGATCTCCCTGCATTACATACCTCATCCAGGATCTCTCTGCATTACATACCTCATCCAGGATCTCTCTGCATTACATACCTTATCCAGGATCTCTCTGTATTACATACCTCATCCAGGATCTCTCTGTATTACATACCTCATCCAGGATCTCTCTGCATTACATACCTCATCCAGGATCTCTCTGTATTACATACCTCATCCAGGATCTCTCTGTTGCGGGTCAGCAGTTCAGGCAGGTCTCTGATCAGCTGTTCGATGCTCTGCAGTCCTCCTTGCTGCACGATGGCCCTGGCCTTTTCAGCAATGGATTGTGGGATAGAGTCTCCCGACAGGTCCTCCAGAGCGGCTGGCAGATTGAGTGAGGCCAGTACCCTAATAAACCAATAACAACAGTCATCAAGACACATGGCCACTTCCTACATTTGGTATAGTGAGAGAAAACATTCACCATGAAAAAGGTGCACACGTACAAATGTAGAATTTTGCTGAATGAGTCGTGAATTGACAGACATCAGGAGGAGTACAAGAAGCGTTCAACCACACGCGCATAGTCGCATGCACACACATACACACATCTGACCCATTGCAGAGGTTGGTCGCCTCCCTCATGGTTCCAACAAGCCTATTTACAGTCTCAGCCTTCCTCTGGCCATACATAAGCATGGATTGCTGCACTGCCAAAGGAACCATCTTCTCAAATAGGTCTGTGTACACACATCCACACACAAACTGATGAGAAATAGAAGCAGCAACGCTAGAATTATACTTTATAGACATTTTGGGGAGGGTTGTTTGCATTATAACACAGGAACTTTAGATACAGAAATATGCACGAATAAATCAACGCAGAAAATAGTTGCCTAATCTATTCTGAACAATAAATTAATGTTGACTGATTTAGAACTGTAAAAGGGGAGGTAATGTACAAAATTATTCACTTTCATTCATGGGTCAGACTAGATGTTTCCACTCTCCCCTTTCCCAAAGGCCAAAGCAGGTGTTATTTAGGTTATTATTATGGTGTTACATTTAATTTACATTCAAACAACTGATATGACAGTGGACAGAACGTCTGATTAAATACTAAAGTAGTGCTTTGAATGGATAATTAGATCTGTCAGCATTGCTTGTTAGAAAAACAAAGAAGTGACTGATTTGATACTAAGACACAAAACAGCAAATCTGCATTAGTGAGAACATTTAATAAAGCTAGGTCTGTCACGATAACTGTGTTTTTGATGGCCGATTAATTGTCCCAGAAATAATCGATAAACAATATTATTGTCATTGTAAGGGCAGTCAAGAAAAGACAAGGGTAGAATGACTGACTATATAGGCCTAATCCAAGGAGTCGACAAGGGAAGCAGGGAGAAGTTTAACTGAAACACGGGAAAATTTTTATATTCAAAACAACAGCCAACACTGTCGTGGTAGGTTTGTGGTTGTGAATTACGTATTGATGTGCCCTACACCAGCCGCGATGATTTTGTCCAGATGGAGCAGTAACTTAATCCAGTATTTTAGGATGAAAGTTCATATGTTTGGGAGTGTGCCTTCTAAAGCAAACTTAAAATTGTTATCATTAAGAAACGGCAAAATGTCAACTTACTATAATCAAAATATTCTATATTTTTTGTAGACCTGTAGATATTTTAACCAGCAGCAAAATGATAGAGGTGAGTTTAGAATTGGCGAACATGTTTGTTTTGACCTTGAATGTTGAACCTTTTGTGTAAACATTCCAAACATATTAGATTGAAACTGTCACCCTTCGTCCAGCATCAATGTGTGCTCGTTGATAATTACCTCCTCATACAGTTTGCTGCTCAAGCAAACGGAAAACTGTTTGCCAATTCTAAACACACCTCTGTTCCGCTATTGTCGTGTGACATGAGTTATTCGTTGTGATTGGTTACACCCGTTTCATTGCTTGGCAAAGTAGGTAGGCTACAAACCTTGAAGTGAATAAAACAAATGCCGTATTTTTTCATTTATTCTTCTGAATGTAGTTCAGCACAGGAGCAGCGCAGCACTTTAACTTATGTCTTATGTCAGCAACACTCATGCAAATGCAATATTATCGCGGTCAGAAAAATTATCGAGGTTATTTCCATATATCGCACAATAAGGCGATATAGTAATTATTGCGACAGGCCTAAATAAAGCATTTTTTCAGCTCATTAACATAGGAAGTGATTAATCTACTGAACGCACCCAACTTTGCAGTTTTCAAATGAGCCAATCAGTAGCCAGAGGCTAATAAATATTAATAACAGTTTAATTAAACACTGTCACAATTCAAGGTCTGAATCTTGTCATCTACTTAAGGACTACATTTCCCACCTGCAAATTTCTGGCTGATTGGAGGGGTGATGGCGGTGGCTTTGACCAGCGCTGCTTTGCCGATGTGCTCCAGGTCTTTGACCTCGGGCACGCGGTCGTGGTAGATGAAATCGTTGTCCTTCTTGGCCGCGGTCAGCGCCCGGTTAATCTTGTCATTCAGCTCCTTGACGCTCACATACTCGTCGTAACGGGACGCCACGGTCTTAACCAGCTCTGCCGCGTGCTACAGGGAATTGAATCAGTGGTGGCAGAAGGACGTCAAAGAGCCTGGATGTTAAACCAATCCATGTATGTCATTACAGATCTGAAGCTCATACAGTAAATTCACGTCTAGAAACCTTGTTATATCAGAACAGGATCAACCAGTACTACAGCAGAGTGAATGAGTAGTTTCATGGATGGATAGATGGATGTAGAATACAAAGAGGGTGTACTTTCATGGTACAGTCATGGTGAATGATCAAACAACTAGCTAATTTCATGGACAGGCAGACACAGCCAAACATCCATACCTGCAGGCGAGCGATCTCCTCTCCAAAGCGTTTCTTCTGCTTGGCCAAGATGCTCTGGTGCAGCTCAGCATTGGCCTGCATGATGCAGTGTTTGGCTGCCAGGACCGGCAGCACCTCCTGAAAATAGAAATACTGACCAGGGAGAGGTAACCACAAAGCAACACATACACACATATATATACACAGACATGCACAAACAGAAATCACACACATGGTTGTACAAAGGCAAGGCAAACCACACAGGATCATGGCATGGACCAGCGAGGTCAAATCACGAATGACACCACGAAAGCCAGTCATGAACAAAGCACGTCAGGAAGATGCGCACACACACACACACACACACACACACACACACACACCACCAGGGATGCAAAAGAGGAAGACACAGAGAGAGAGAGAGAGAAAGAGAGAGAACAAAATAGGCCATGAGTGTTTAACCTTTCAGAATCGACTGCTACACCTGCAAATGTCCGGACCTATGCGTACATTAAGCTCCTTAGTTGTGTGTGTGTGTGCGTGCGTGCATAGATTGGTAGGTGCCGTGGGAAATCTTCGGCACTGTCCACTTAAATCCATATCTATCCACCTGCCTTTTGATATAAACTTGTTTTACCGGTACAGAAAGTAAAAATGTAGTTAACACATAAGAGAACAAATGTTCTGAGCGTATTGCAGAATGTCTCGAGCACCATTAGACATTGGTCTCAACTGAAAACGTTCGGTAGAACAGCAAGGTTATATCAAGGCTTTTTCGCCACTGCTTTTAAAGCAAGCAGAAGGAACAAAAGTAGCGTTTGATCTGCATTTGACTGGAATACTTTGAATTAAACCTTGGCCTTGGCGTCGGAGACATGCGAGTGGAGTGTTTATTCTCTTTATGACTTTGTATTTAATGTGTAACTTCAACCCCAGCTCTGAGCCTGACTCCACCCACTGTACAGTACTGAACAAGCTAAAACTACACAAGAAGCTGACTTGCATGCGTTCCAACTGTACACAGATCTACAGTGTGTAGAGCCAAATATATAAATAAAAAAGCAGATTTTCTTTTTTTTTTAATGGGAATTTTGTCAATATTATCAATAGTTATCATTCATGTGTCTCCTCGCAGCTCAGTCCTATTATTTCATTTAGAGGGGGTCCAGGGGTCCCCAATCCTGGTCCTGGAGGGCCGCTGCCCTGCATGTTTTAGATGTCTCCCTGCTCCAACACACCTGATTCAACTCAATAGCTCGTTATAATGACCAGTTAATCTGAATCAGGTGTGTTGGAGCAGGCAGACATCTAAAACAGGCAGCCCTCCAGGACCAGGATTGGGGACCCCTGATTTAGAGCTTTAAAAAACATTTGAGGGGAGCAGTTAATCTTTAAATGTGGAACACCCTGAGGCGTAGACTTTGCTATGTTGTCAGCAAGGCAGTAAGCTTTTGGGAAAAACCTTCCAAGAATCCCACTGTTAGGCAAGAGACCAGTTTAGAATAACCTCAAGCCAATTACGAATGGAAACAGTGTGGAAATGGACCAATGGGAACAGAGAAAAGTTGTGATTTGGACAGTCCCACACACCATTGCTAGCTCTGAGTAGTATTTCTCACAGATGCAGTCATACATACATACAGTGTGTGCACAAATACACCGACCCAAATGCACGAAGACACAACAGACAATTAAATGTCCTCTGCACAATATAAACAGGCAATGATGTAAATGTCAGGGTATCTTATCTGTATTGTATCTGTATATATTGTACATGCAACACCTACCTTGGGAAGATTCTCTTTGTACTGGCATTGCTTGAATGCATCTCCATAGAAGTCCGCTGCCTGATTGGCAAGCTTAGCAATGATAGCATCTTTCATTTTATCTGTTGCATTAAGAAAAACATATACATGGTTCATAAAGAGGGAGTTAGTTGCCAGACAGGTCCACAAGATGTCATTAAGAATGTGCATAGGTATTTCCATGAGTAACAAGGAAGTCGTTTATTGTTAATTTATGTTAAACATTTTTTTGTGACCTATGACTATAGATTTCTGGGGAGGGGAGGGTTCAAAACATTTGAGAACCATGGACAATTACAACGCTTGTGTGAAGAGTGTGTGAGTGTGTGTCTACTGTGAGTACCTGAGGTGGCTTTGATGAAGAAGACCTCCTGGGCCTGAGCCAGCATTATTTGGCTAAGGGTGCCTACGGTCTCAGGGGAGATGTCCATGGTGGGCTCTCGGTTCAGCGCTGACAACACTGTGTCCTTGATGTGGCCAAATGCTCCACTGGCCAGCTATTGGATGGGCAAGTACAATGGTACATGCAAGTAAAGACCAAACATGACTCACAGTCATATGAGCAGCAGAAAATAGTGCTTATATTGACAGACATGAATACATTTATTTCATCTTTAAAAGCAAAGGGTAAGGAATATTTTTTAGAAATAAATAAAAATAATAAAAGAAGCTAATTCAAATTATTTAAAATATTTTTAATTAATTTTATTTTAATGAATGTACAAAGACCTGATGATAATTATTTCATCTTATGTGCAATAACCTTTTAGCCTACAAAAGCCAACTGCATTCTGGGTTCATGTCATCTCCTAGTACTTCACAATGCTGTAAAGGATTGAGGTGAAACCATCACAGACAACCAAGCAGAGTGCCTGTTTTCAGCTGAATATACTGATATAGGTTTGTCTATTGTCAAGCCCTTTTCACACATGCGGTATAACCCTGCATTTTACAGGGACCGTTCCTGCATGGGGTCATGTGTAAAAAGGAGTCGACAAATCTGTATATCTTCTCCCCCAATTTCCCACCTCATGACCTAGTAACATTACAGGGAAAATGCTGGTATGGCTGAGATGTGAATGAAAGCAGAACCAATGCATGTATGCAAGAAGTGTTCACGTGGAGTGAGCAAACCAATCACAAGACTGTATTTAACAGTTACAAATACATATTTTATATACTTAACACTGATCGTGAGTTAAATAGTTTTACTGGTTTTGCTATACAATTGAGATATACTATTAAAAACTATCTGTTTCAGTCGCACCATCTGTTTCCCGTGAACAATATTGCTGTATCTTAATTAATATATTTACTTGATTTAAAAAAAAAAAAAAAAAAAATTTTATCCAGCTGACAACGGTATAAAATAGGACGTTTATTATGTGCTGCATATATTTTATTTAGAAACTCAAATTGTGCGAAGCAAACTCAAAAGTATGCTGTAAACTGAAGTCTCCTGAAAACCTTTATTTGTTTATGGCGCTTGGCAGCATCAATAAAGTGTTGCATTAGCTACCGCCATCTGCTGGACTATCAAGGCTATTTAGGTAATTATCCCGGTATTAACACAGCATGCATGAACAGGCGTAAGAGGTAAATGTACCCAGATGGAGCTGCATGTGTGAAGAGAAAATAACTAGCTATGCCTGCACGGTCATGCAGGTAATTTACCAGGAACAATGTTAAAAGGGCTTTAGAGATTGTAAACATTCAGGTGATTCCAATAAGCACACTGAACAGATCTCAGCAGGTATCAATTGTCCTGCACAACCGGTGTGAGATGCTAAAAGAGTGTGAACACACATCTAGCCAGCGGTCCAAGATGTCTAATCAGCCATTTCACCTCAGACACTTCATCTGTCTTTACAGATCCATTATAGTTGTGCAGTATATTGATTGGAGTGTAAAACTGCATGCGATTCGTCTATGACACAGGACTGCAGAATGCCTACCTGATAGTATCTGGCAGCAGCTTTCAGACCTTCATCACTGTCCAGGTTCTGTTCTGAGGCAATCTGACTGGCCAGCGCTGCTGCGTTAAACAACACACATGTCTTCTCATAGCCAATACTGGCCAGGGCTACAAGATATAACAAAGACACACATTATCAAAGCTAACTGACAAATGCTTTCCGTGTATTCTCACATAGATAAACTAGAGAATCTTTATTACCCATCCAGGTAAACATTTAGAATGCAGCAAGTGTAACATGGCGTACAGTAACAGCGTTGTGTTAGGTCTCAGCTTATGTAACCGCAGTTTATGCTTACCGAGCTTGACTGAGCCTCCGAACAGCGACCCTTTATCAAAGGCATCTTTCCATGTGAAGGTTAAACAGAGCTAAAGAGAGAGACACTATTTATTGCAATGCTTATTTACTTATTGGTCAAGTGATGTGCTTGATCACCAGATATTTTAATTTACCTGGTTTTCAGAAAAGGGGAACTTTGGTTCTACAGTACATAGTTGGTCATAATACCTGCAGGAGAAAAACAAAACAAAACAATAGTTACATTTTTGCACACGTTTCTGCAAATAAATAAAACAGTATGGTATAAATGGGTGAGATGAATATAATATAGTAGTATTAAGAGTAGCTCAAAAGCTAATGCAGGAAAGAAAAAAAAATGTTGTAGAAACAACAGACAGGATAATGTGGGTCGTCTGCCATATGTTATTATACTTTGTTGTAGTTCTGTCTGTGTAATACAAACATCATAAACACACGACAAGGAGTCAGTCAACACTGTGTAAATGCTTTGCTTATTACATGGCATGCACAGTCTTTATCACAGTGATCACTGCTCAGAGTATCAGCGCCAGTCGTGTGCAGCATGCTATTCTTAGTCATAGACTATAGTTTGAGAGTCCCACATTTCCTCTGTCCACCAAACAAAACACGGAAAACAGAGCTCAAATATGTACCAAAGCAAAAAAAAAAAAAAGAAAACAAACAGACTGCATATTTCCCCATTTAAAGTTAGACTTTGTTCTTTAGACAAACACTAAATTTGAGATGAGGCAGAGGTCCTCCTCATGCCAGTCTATGAAAGTCTAAAGAAAGGTTACCAGAGGGACACAATAGCTACAGGTCTCTACTCATCTATGAAAGGGATAGGGCCTGTCACCATGGCTACCTGGCACATGACTAGCAGAGGACATGACAAGAGAGGCAAGGAGCTACAACGCTAACATTAGCAATGGCAGCCCACACAGATTAGCATACCCACGCTAGCTTCCAACCTGTATCTTCACCCTATTCTAACTATATTGATAACATGTTAGCATACATTGGCTATTACTTAACCACCCTAAAGGAAAAGCCATGTCCATTTCCACTTTTCAACCATGTTCAAGCTAAGGCTTCATATCGTGGCATCCATCCACTTCCATATTACAGTTGCTGGCATTTTGCATTATGATGAAAGGCAGTATAATCTTGGCAGTGGCAGGACAAATTCACTTAGCACTGCGGCTAGAAAGTAGCTCATGGCAGAGGAAACTACAGGGTGGTGCCATTACATCAATAGCCATTGCTGGCTACTGATGTCAACAGGGCATTCCCTCTGCAGAGTGAATGCAGAGTCATTAGTCATTGAAAACAAGCAAAGTGGCACGTGACCTTTCTCATATAATATCATAAATTAATAGAATATGGCTATCCTACTTAATAAGTCAGACAATCATTTAAATATTTTCTTATCAAGAACACCAACATTGGGCTCATGAAGAGATACTTTGTTAAACAAATCAGCTACACATTCACCCGCCCCCCCCGCCCCAACCACCATCCCATACATACAGCGTGATATGTTCATTCCTTCATCCCTCTACTCATTTATGGTACACAGTCTAATTCATGTGTGATATGGATGATATTTGTATATAATATATGATTTATCAGGAATAAATAATAAAAAAAAAAAGAAAAAAAAAAAACAAAGACATGGTTGGAGGGCTCTGAAAAGTCCCAAAGGAGACAGACTGGGCTAGGGATTAAACATACGGAAACATACGGTACCATTAATTGGCTGCTTATGCTGACATAATGTGTTATGTTTACGTTTTTCACCATTCGTTTTGTCAAGGTATAATCAATATATTCACAACTTTACTTAATGGCCATTAGTTAAAATGGTTGTGGTTACGCCAATACTGTTATTACCGGTAGCCTATGGTCAACATAACATTTTGCCGACACCGTTAAAATGGTATCCATCAATCAATAAGGATACCTTGCCTGCAAAGTTACTAGATATTATTCTGTCCTGAATATAATCAGGGTGACTCAGACTAGCATTGCTAGCATGACCAACTTTAGCTGTTAAAAACGTATTAGCACACATGGGTGCGGCAGCATACTGACTGTATGGTACTGATTTTTGTGTCTAAATGCATTTGACAGGCGTACATGGGAACAATTTAAAAGACTTCACACCTCAGCAGGATCTCCAGACAGCTATCGTGCTTGTCCAGCGGCCTTCCCAGGGCGTTCTTACGGAGCTTGTTCAACTCTTCCACGGCGCGGATATATTCCCCTTGTTCTTCGCCTGCTGGGTATGTGGACGTGACAAATTTCGTCAGCGGTTTCACCAGATCCACCTCAGAGGATTTCTTTAACGGGACTGAAATAAACGTCGCCATTTCTGCCCGTAAAGTACGAAATTAAATCGCTGGAGAGATTGAAGGCTGGTCGAATAAAAACAAGTTAGCGAGCAACTTCCTGGTTTCGGTTGTGAAACGTCAGATTACGTAGTGTGAAACAGAGAGGCGCACTGCGCAGAATCCAACCATTTGCAATTTTATCCAAGTTACGGTGTTACGCCTAATTCTGTGTCCTGCCGAATTCAGTGACCCTGTCGAAAGTGCGCATGCGCCACCTAAAATCATGTGCAATCTATTAGTGTGT
>JAOEGT010117756.1:0-12074 GCA_025447795.1 Speoplatyrhinus poulsoni | reverse complement strand
AAGCCCGACTTCAGGAGCTCCAAATTGGGCTAAAACCCCGACAATTTTGGCCTAAATGTCGGGAGGTTTTGGGCAAAAAAAAAATCACACAAGCCAAAGCATTGAATGAAATATAGAGATATTACATTCTAATCAGTCCCTTCATGCCGCCTGCAGAATTGTACACAGCTTCAGAATGGAGGAGCTTTAACAACAATACACAAGTCACAGCTGGTGACTTACCAGCCCATCTTTATTCTGGAAGACGTCATCACGGTTTTCATTTGACTCATCCACGCTCAGTGAAACAATTGTCCCTGTATCTGATCCTTGTCTGGACTCGACCACCTTTTTGGTTCCCACTAGCTCATCCATCAGCCTGTCTCTGTCATTCTGGAGACTGGCCATTGATCTCGAGAAGGCTGACACTTGTTTTCTGTATGTGTCATTGTCTAGAGTGACCTGTTTCAGCTCCCTCTCTTTTTGGGACAACTCTTTGGACAGTTCTTCTACCAATGTGGACAACTCTGAATGAGTGTGCTTGCTCTCCAAAGCTCTTGTTTTATGAGCAAGGATATGCCTTTCTTTATCCAACACAACCAACTCAGATGTAGACTGCTGAAGACGGTGCTCAACCTTGGTCATAGCAGCCTGTGTCTCTCTAAGCTCCTCGTCATACCTGCTCTGCAGGACCTTAAAGTCTTCAATGAGATGGTCGCGGTCATTCTGCAGAGCAGCCATGGCTCTTCCAAGGGATTCATTCTGGGCTTTGATGTTTTTGCCTTGGGCCTGGGCCTCAGATAAAAGTTTTTCTGTTTGAAGAAGGTCTCCTGCCAGCTCAGCAACCCTTCTATCTGCTATTTCCCGTTCATTCCTCATTAGTTGCACCTCCCTCTCCAAAGCGTCCAACTCACTGTTGTACTTATCTTCAGCATTTGCTAGTTTGTTGTCAGTATCCCTTTCAAGTTGTTGAAGTTTGTCCTTAAGTGTATCAGTTAACATTTTCTGAGCAATGAGTTTCTGCTGGAAGTCGTTGCATTCTGCAGCTTTGGTAGCCACAGTTTGCTGCAAGTCAGCAATCACTTTGCCTTCATTAATCCCTGCTTTTTCCTTCCTTAAAGCCAAAATGTCCACCTCCAGTTTTGTAACCTGAGATTTAAGTTTAGAGATCTCTATTTTTAAGGCATTGCTTGCTTCCTCCTCATTCTGAAACTTCAAGATGGACTCTCTGTGCTGCTTTTCAGCAGCAGCTTTTTCGTTTTCGAGATTCTTGATCATGTCTTGCTGCTTCTTGAGCATAACCTTCAACTGGTTATCCTTTAGAGATAGCACCTGATTTAAGTCCTCCCTGTAGCGGACCAGTTGTGCCCTAAGCATGGCATTCTCTGAATTGAGATCATCCATCTGATGTAGCAGTTTTCTTATTTCATATTTTAGGCCTTTGGTTGTATCAGTTGTTCCCTCTCTCTCTCTTGATGCAAACTGATTCTGTGCATCAAGAATTCTGTACTCAGACAACAACTTCTCTCTTTCAGTCTGTAAAGAGATCAGAGAGTTCCTGATTGACTGCATCTTACTTTGCATGTGTTCCCTCTCTTGATTAGATTTGTTAACTTTAATTTCAAGATATCTCACTTTGCTTTCTAGCCTCCTCAACTCTTTCTCAGCTTTACCCCGATTATAATCAGAAGACACTAGCCTATCCTCATAGCTTGCAACTTCAGCATGATGATTAGCATGGAGTTGCTGTAAATAGCCTGACATCTGCCCATCTTGTGACGACAACAATGAGTAGATCTCTGCATTTTTATTATCAACAAGCATTTTCAATTGAACAGAAAAGGCTTCCTGCTTCTCAAAGTCAGCCTGCAGTTTGTCACTCTCGGACTGCAAAAGAAGTAGCTGGGTATCTGTATCTGAGTTAATCTTCTTCAACTGCTGGAGATCAAGTTGCATTTGGGATGAAATATCTTCTTTGTCAGCTAGCTGTCTGACTAACAGTATTTTATCTTGTTCCAGTTGTTGAATTTGAGCTTTCAGTTCCTTTAACTGAATGGTAATGGTTTCCACAGTCTCTGTGAGTTCAGTATTGTTAGCACCAAGTACAAATAACTGTCGCTGTTGTGCTGCAGCAGCAATTGAGTATTCATTCATTGTCCTTTCTAGTCTTGATTTAGTCACACGCAAATCACTGATCTCTATTTCTTTCACCCTCATATCCTCTAGAAATCTTTTGATTACAAAACCCTGCTCTAAGAGTTGACTGTCCTTATCATGCAAGGTCTTTTGGAAAATATCATTCCATTGTTTTATAGAATCTGCACCTTGAAAAGTGGAAGACATAGCAGACAGCTTTGCTGCAGTTGTCTCATTCTCTCTTTTCAGAGAGATAATTTGAAGGTCTTTAGAGTCTATTTGCTGTCTTAGCTCAGCAACTACTTGAGTTTTTTGTTCCATTACATGTTGAAGCTCATTTATCTGTTGTTGTAAAATAGTGTGTTTCTCCATATGAATGGTTTTCTGTTGCTCTACATTTTCCAATGCTATTGTTCTGTCAATTACCCCATGTTCAGATATATTAATTTTCTCTGATATTTCCAGAGCTAGTTTGTCTTTTTCTGATTGAATATTAACATATCTTTCAGTGACTTCCTTGAGAAGATACTTGTGTTTTGTCAGCTCAACTTCAAGTTGCTCTATTCTCTCTTCTAAAATATATCTTTGCTCCAATCCTTTATTATGTTCTTTCTCTAGATGTTCATAGGCAGACTGTGAGGTTTTACAGGACCTTTCCAAATCTAAGATAACTTCCTGATACTTGATATAATCTTGTTGCAGACTAGTTATTTCATGGTGCTTCTCCTTAACTAGCACTTGCAGTTCTTTCATCATATTCTTGGGCCCCTCATTGCCCATCTGAACAGTTTTGAGTTTCTTCTCATATTCCATCAGTAATCTCATTTGCTGCTGTTCTTTCTCTTGAAAAACCTGAGTCATCTTTTCCTTATGAACTGTTAGCTGGGAAGATAGTTCGGCATTTTGAGTTTGCCAAACACGAACAGACTCAGTCAATTCATCAATCTTTTCTGAGTTCTGGAGGATCACAGTCTCCAAATATTCATTTTCATTTTTCACTTTGTCTGAAATCTCTTGAGTATTTTCAAGTTCCTCCTGCAGGAGAGACTTGTCATCCTCCAAAATCCTAACCTTTTCATTTAGACTGACTGTCTCCTGGCTGTGCTTGTTGATAATACCTTTGAGCTCTTTGATGGCAGTGTCTTTTTCTCCTAAATGCAAATCCTGATCATTTAGTAATTGCTCATTTCTAGCAGATAGATTGTGTTTCTCTTTTTGCAATAACTCAATGATTTTCTGCTGAGCACGAAGTTCTGTATTCAGAGACTCAATCTGGACAGTGAGAGAATTATTCAAATCTAGTGCTTCATTAAGTTTTATTTGCATGTTGTTCTCATGTAACTTTGATTCAAATGTCCACCTCTCTAATGAAGAGCTTGCCTCTTGAAGATTTTCCAACAGTTGAGCATTCTCAGACTCAACCTTTGTAAGATTCTCTCGTACTTCTGCCAAAGACTCCTCAAGGCTGGTGATTGCTACCTCCAACTGTTTATTCTTCAATGTTAGTTCATCAGTAGATAACTTATTTCCATTAAAAATCATCAACTCTTCTCTATATTTCTTAATCTCTTCTTCCAGCTCCTCAATCTTTTGCTGCTTTGTTTTAGCAAATTTGCGCATTTTATCTTTAATTCTGACATTTTCTTCCTCAACGTCATTAGCAGTCTTCTCCAAACTTTCCCTCTGAGCTTCATATTGGTGTACTTTACAGAGGGCTTCTTGCCTTTCTTTTTTAGCTACTTCTACAAGCTGTCTCATCTTATCCATTTCATTGCTGACATTTTCATAAGCTTGTAAAAGTGACTCATATTCTTGCTTTAGTTCCGAGTGCTTAGACTTCCACTCTGAAAACTCCTCTGTTTGCGAATCCTTGAGAGATTCAAGCTGGCATGAAAATGCTTGCTTTTGTTGCGTGATATTTTCAATAGTTTGTTTGAGGCTTTCACATGCTGCAGATAGATTCTGGTTATCATTACTTATCCGTTCAACTTCTGCAAGGAGTCTGTCTTTTTCCTTGCTTTCTAATGAAATAAAGCTTTCCAAATCTAGATTTTGATGTTTCAAATGAGACACTGATAATTCCAGTGCTATAAACTCAGCTTCCTTTTGCTCATGCTTGACTGAAAGTGTTTGCAATTGTTCTCTGACAGAAGTATTTTCTTTTAATAGTTCTTTCCTAGAAATTAAGGCTGCTTGTAACTTTCTGGTGAGTAGGGCAGTTTTGCTTTGGCTGTCATCAGTTGTTTTGGTCCAGTCTTCGCGAGACCTCTGTTGAAGTTCATTAACTTCTGTTCTCATCTTATCCATGGCACTTTCATGCAAATGAATTTGTCTCTGTAGTTGATGTTCAAGAGAAGCAATTAGTTCTTCCTTTTCCACCACCAGAGCCTGGGAAATTAAGAAGGCATCATCCCTCTCCTTAGGTTTTTCAGAGCATTGATGGAGTGAATTGACTTCTAATTTGTCAACATATTCCTTCATTAAGATATCCTTGTGCAGTCCAGGGGTTGTTTGATGTAGCTGCTCATGACGATTTTCAGCTCGTCTTATTTGCGTATTTAATATGGTCACCTCTTCTCTAAGCTGATCAACGATTTGGAAAGCATTTTCTTTTTCTTGCTGTAATAATTCCATATGCATCTTGTTACTTTCCTTTTCAGCACAATGTAGTTGAGCTTTATCAAGTTCATTAGCCAAAACATATTTTACCTCATTTAACTCATGTTGTGTTTCTGTTAGTGCATTTTGGATGTGTTGAATTTCTGAAGCTTTTTGAGAAACTGAGTGAAGAGCTGTTTCAAGTTCCAATTTCATCAGAGCAATTTGCTCCAAAAGAGAACTTTTTTCTTCCCTCCAAATTTGATACTTTTGTTCCTTCTCATGTATATGAGCATCTAAATCAGGTTTTAGCTCATCCAGTATTGCCTGTGATTGACTTAATTTGTTCTGCAAAACTACATTGTAATCTATTAATGACTGCTTCTCTATCTGAATTGCGCTATGAAATTTCTCAAGTTCTTCAGTTTGCTCTTTAATCTTTGCATGTGCTTTTTCCAATTCTGTTTTAAGTGTCTGTGACTTATGTTCCAAGGTTACAAAATCATCACATTTTTTTGTCATCTCAAAGGTAACGTTTTCTAATTTGGACGTTACAGTTTTAAGATCAGACTGCAATGTGGAAATAACATGCTCTTCAGTTTCTTTCTCAGCCAAAACTGACTTTAAATCTTGCAGAGATTTATCTCTCTCTACAACAAGCTGTCTCAAAGTCTCTAATTCATTGATATTCATCAAGGAAGCTTTGCTGACATCTTCTAACTGCTTAGCCTGTTGGTCTAACTCTAACTGAACAGCATTTAGCTCATTGGTCTGCTGACAATGCTGTTCCAAGATAGATTTGTGGTAATCTTTCAATTCAGAGAGTTCTTGGAGTAACCTTTTTTCATTTTCTTGAGATTTTTTCATAGTTTCCTTACGTGCTAACAAGGCAGCCTGTGTTTTTTTCTGTAGTATTGTCTTTTCTTGTTTTAATTGTGTAAGTTCGTTTTCTAAATCAGCAGTGGTGGAAACACATTTGTCCTTTAAAAGAGCTTGACTTCTCTTCAAGTCATTTTGAAGTTCCTCTAATTTCTTAATCATATCATGTGTGTCACATTTAAAGGAAGCCTCTTTTTCAGATATACTGTAATGCAGTTGCTCGATGAGGGAGGATTTTTCACTGAGCGCATTCAGTGTTTCTGACAAATATAGTTCTTTCTCATTTAAAGTGGCTTCCAAAATATTTATATCTGTATGTAGATTTTCTCTCGCTTTTTCTAAACTAGATATTTTCCCATCCTTTTGAAGGATTCTGTTTTCAAGAATTAGAATGTTTTCCTCATAGTATTTTGTTGTAGCTTGTGTTTGAGATGCAATTTCATTTAATTTAGCCTGCAAAAGGGACATCTCTGCTCCATCATTTGCCATTTGTTCTTTTTGGCTTTCATATTGTTCAATTCTTTTCAATAGATCCTTTCTTACAAGGAGAGCAGCTTGAAGCTTTTTCTTTAATTGCTCTTTTTCTTTAGATCGCTTGCCAAGTTCATCTTTAAGATGATTATTGTCTTTCATCAGATGATCATTCTTTGAATTACTTGTTTCAATTTCTACTTGATATTGTACAATACGTTCTTCCAATTGTTTGGATAGGTCTTCAAGTGTCTTCACAGACAGACTGTGTGCATGTTCTATACTTTCTAATTTAGCTATTAGACCAATTTTTTCTTCAGATAGTTTCATCCTTTCATTTGAGGCAGATTCCATAACATGTGCAATAGCAATATCCTTGTCCTTTAACTGCTGACTGAGTCCAGCAACTAATTCCTTCTGTTGACTTATTTGAATAGTCATGCTGCTAATTTGCTCATCTTTACCTTGCAACTGATTATGTAATAAAGATTGTATAACACCCATATCTTTTAACTTTACAGATTCAGTGTTGAGTTCACCATGCAACTGCTCTACTTTTTCTTGCAAGTGAGTGATCTGTTGACATTTTTCCTGAAGGGACGTCTCTCCTTCTCTATAGGTATATTCTTTGTCTTGTAATTGTATGGATACACTATCCAATTCATGTCTCAAAGTATCAAGCTCAAGCTGATGATTATCCTGCATCTGTTTCATCATCACCTTTAAAGATACATTTTCTTTTTCAAATGCTGCCAATTTCTCAGTCATAGTTTGTGACAAAACAGACATATCTTTATCAGTGGCCATTTTGTTGGCATCAAGTTTTTGTATCTCTCTTTCCATAGCTTGTAAAGACTGTTGCAAGACATTGTTCTCTTTATCTTTTTCTTGAACAGAAGACAATATTTTTTCAAGCTGTATCCTAGATGCAGATGCCTCCACCTCCTTTGCCTTAAGCTGATCAGAGCCCAGCCTGATTGCTGAAGCTGCTTCTGCTAACTTTTTTTGCAAATTTTCAAACTCTTGTTTCAATGAATTCACTTTAGAATCTTTAGAATTCATTTCATTTTCAATACATTTCAACTGTTCAACAAGAAGATTTTTATCTTTGGTTTCTCTATCAAGAACGAAAAGCCACTCTTTTTCAGAATCCTGCAGGACTTGTTCTATTTTTTTTATATTTACTTTCAATCCAGTGATTTCTTCCACTTTTTCACTAACCTCTGCTTGCAGGTTCAACTTCTCAGACAGCATTTTCTCCTTCAGTTCATTCATACTGCTGGACTGCTGCTGGATTTGAAGTTCCACCACCCCTTGTGCTGCCCATAGCTGGTGATCTTGTCTTCTTTCCAGCTCGTCTTTCTCTGCAACAAGCCTGTTAAGTTCCTGTTGTAAATGTGCATTTTCATTAATGACAGTGTTTAGATGCTTCTGGTGTTCTTCCTTTGACAAGCGAAGTTCTTCATTAAGAATCTTGCTTTGCTCCTCCAGTTTCTGAATTTCTGAAACTACTTTAGCTGTGTGTTTAGCTTGGGCTGCGTACTGACTGTTAATTGCATGAAGGGCCATCTCCCTCTGCTCCAGGTTTTCTGTCAGTCCGTTCATTTGTGCTACAACCTGCAGATGTTGTGATTTTAGCTTTTCTATTTCAACTGTTAGCAATGACATACTTTCTTGGTGAGCAGTAAAGGCATCTTCCTTTTCTTTTAAAAGACATGAATTCATATCTTGGGCTTTCCTAAATTCTTCTTGTATCACAGATAGCTCACCTCTCACTGTATCAAGTGTAGTATTACTAATGAAAGTACTTTCACTAAGTTTCTTGCTAAAACTTAACACATCCTCAGTCTTTTGGGCCAACTGCATTCTAACAGCTTGTAACTCCTCTAAGTGGTCTGCATATTTCTCTTGGAGATTTTTAAAGGCACTTTGAGTCTCTTCTACTGACTGGTTGAGGTTCACCGACTCTGAAGTAAACAACTGCATTTGACTCTGTAGTTTAGATACTAACTCTGTGCGCTCTAATAATTGTTTTTTAAAGAGCTCTGCCTCATCAGTTTTTCTTAGCATTTCCTGAATGGACCTTGATTGATCCAAAAGTACCATATCTTTTTCCTCTAAGGTCTCTTTTAGACTTTCTATCTCAGATAGTTTAGCTTGAAGTGTATTGTTGAGCTTTGTAACAGATTCTTGAAGGTGTGAAACTTGTTCTTTTATGCTTTCACATTCTGTATTTTTGTCCACCAGTTTTGAAGAGAGATGTTCACTAACAGCTGACGAGGAGCTCTGAGTGTTTAGAATAAACAGATCTTTTACCTTCACAGCCTCTGTTAGTACATTCGATTCTGAAATCAGAGATTCAACTTGGCATAACAGATTGGAGATAGTCTCTTTAAACTCTGAAAGTTGTGTATGTAAATGTACATTCTCCTCCACTTTTTGTTGCAACTGGAAATCTTGCTCCGTTAATCTATTTCTAAGTTCCTTGTTCTTTGTATTTGAATCACCCAATTCACTCTTGATTCCTGTGATTGTTTCTTGAAGAGTCAGAACTTCACTGTGTAGATGGGTGATCATATCTGACTGCTGGCTTGTCTGACCCTCAACTTCCACAGACTTTGCAAATAACTGTAGGGCAAAGGTCTCTTTCTGTTTCAGAGTCTCCTCTTTCTCTTGTAGTGTCAAACTTAAACTCTCCTTTGCTAACGACACTGATTCCAGTACAGCTGTCAAATTTGACACTTGGTTTTCTTTGTCACACACTACAGCTCTGAGATTGGTAATTACCACAACTAACTCAGACTGATCTGTGCATGACATCTGAAGTTCAGTCTTTAGCGTTGCATTCTGCTCACTTAGTACTTGAATACTGCCTTCAAGATCAACTATTTCTACCCTCTTCTTGTCCACCTCATGTTTCAGGAGATCATTCTCACCAGTGAGTTTTTCTACTCTAGTCTTTATGTTTGAGATTTCAGCATCTGCCCTTGAAGAACTCTCATTCATTAAACTTATTTGAATGCCGAGTGCATTTAAGGATTCATTGCGTTTATTCAACTCATCTTTGCATTTCTGAAAGTCCTGTGTTAGGTCTTCTAATGACTGCTCTTTTTTCTCAAATTGTTGTTTAAGTTTAAAGCACTCTTCCCTTAGGCACCCAGCTTCACTCTGCATCTTGGATATGAGGTCTTTCTGTAAGATTACTTCATTCTGATAAGAACTACATTCCACTGCTTTCTGCTGAAACATTGTGTCTTTCTCCATTAACCCAGACTTAAGGACGGACGCTTGTTCTTGAAGAAGAGATGAAGTTTCCTGAAGTTGTGTGATTTGAGCTTGTTGGACCTTCATCATAGCATGCTGATCTGACACAGTCTTTTCTTTCTCGCTCATTAAAAGGTGGAGTTCTATAGCTTGTTTTTTCAAAGTGTCAACTTGCTCTTGAAGTAATGCAGTGTGCTCATCCTTTTCCCTCAAATATTTTAACAGACTATTACATTCTGTTGTTTTCACCATCAAACTCTCAGTATTTGACTGCTTGCTTTGCTCAATTACATTGTTTAATTCATGTACTGCTACAGTAAGATCCTCTTTGTGTTTCAGTAAGCCTTCAATTATTTTGCGATTTTCCAAATGCTGCATTTCAAGCCCAGAAATCTTCTCTTGCAATGAACTATTTTCTGTATCCAGCTCTGAAATATATTTACTCTTCAGTTCCAGGTCTTTCTGTAGTTTGTGGTTATCCTTTGTTAGACTGTCAATCTTCTTGATCAAATTTGAGTTCTCAGCAAGAGACACCTTAATATTCTTATCCAGATCAGATGAAATTTGGATCTGTTGAGAAAGTTCTCTCTCTCTGATTTCATAACCAGTACGAAGTTGGATGTTTTCTTCTGTGAGTGTTTGAATGTGGCCTTGAAATGTAACCGTCTCTGCTAACCTCTGCTTTAGCTCGGTTTTCAATTTCAAATATTCTGTGTCATAGTTATCTAAATTTTTTTTCACCTGTGTCTTTTCAGCGTCAAGCTTTGTAACATGTTCCTCCATGGCAGAAAGTTTGCTGGTAACTGATTTAACAATCTCGTTGCTATTATTCAGCTCATCTTTATATTTTTGTCCTTCTGTTGTCAATGATTTTACATTTTCATCTTTCATTTCAATTTGCTGGTGTAAGTGTGTACATTCTGCATGAAGTGCAACAGTATCAGCTTCGAGCCGAGATATATTACTTTTCATCTCTGCCATTTCATTCATTATAATGTTGCATTCGTCCTGTTTTTGTTTCAACATGACATCTCTCTCCATTAGCCCAGATTTCAGAGATGTTCCCTGTTCCTGAAGGAGAGACAATGTATCCTGAATTTGTACTTTCTGACTTTGCTGGGACTCCAGTTCCATTTTAAGATCAGTAACAAGCTGATCTCTTCCTTCTACAGTGAGCTGGAGCTCCTCAACCTGAGAAATATTTTTTTGCAATTGTTCTTTAAGTTCTTCCAACTTCTCCTCTCTTTCCCTTAGCAAATGGTTGAGATGACTACATTCTTTGTTTTTTTCTAGTAAGGACTCTGAAGTGGACTGTGTGCTTTGCTGAAGAATTGTGTTCAGTTCATTATTATTAATACTCAACTCTTCCTTGTCTTTTTGTAGCCCTTGTATAACTTTAATATTTTCTAAATGTTGCTTATTTAAAGCAGACATTTTATTCTGCAGTGATTCCCTCTCAATTGTATATTCCAAAACCAGTTTCTTATTTTCAGTTACTTCCAGCTGAAGTTTCTCATTCTCTTTCATAAGGCAACTTTCTTGAGTTTTTAGGTTGTGGGTAAGGTCAAGAGCAGCTTTGAGTTTTTCATTAATTTGTTGACCATAATGCTTTTGTGATTCTAATTCTTCAGTTAACCCATTAAGTCTTTCTTGCAGCTCTTGCTTTTCCACATTGAGGTTTTTCAAGAGGTTCTTTAGTTTTGAGTTATCATCAGATTTACTTTTGAGTTCTGAGTCCCGGGTGTGCAAATTAGTGACAAGTGTATGCCTCTCACTGTCATTCTCCCTTTCCATGACCTTTAACTGGTCCTCCAATTTAACAATTGTTTCTAGGTGTCCCTGATTCTCTACTCTGTTCTCATCTATTTGTTTGGATAGAATCTGTAAATCACTGTTTAGTTTTTCAACTTCTGCTAGAAGCTTGTTGCGGCCTTCCTTGATGGCTTTAAGCTCTTTTTCATGGATGTGTTCATTATCATTAAATTGTTTTTGGAGTTTCTCAATGCAGGTATTTTTATCTTTGAGCTGAAGGATTAAGTCCTCCACCTCTTGCTGTAGCTTATGGGTGGATAATGTCATCTGCTCCTTTAGTGAGGAGATATGTGTTTCACATTCAGTAAGATGATTGTGATGGCTCATAATACGTTTCTGAATCTCCCCTCTGAGGTCCTGAATAAGTTTCTTATCCGTTTCAGTCTGCTTCATCAGATCTTCCACATCCACCACTTTAGACTCACTTTTTGCTTTGGCCTTAGTCAGTTCAGTCTCTGTATCCCTGAGCTTTTCCACCAATTCTGTGATTTTATTATTCAGACCTTGGTGGTCTGAATCCCGAGTGTCTTGAATCACCTTTACCTCACGATGTGCCTTACTCAGTTCACACTCAACGCGAACCAGGTCATCCTCTTTGAGCTTGATCTCCTGTTTCAATGTTGTAATCTGTTCAGAGTACTCCAGCATATTACTAGAGAGGGTCACCATCTCCTTCTCCTTGTCCAACAGGATATCTTTTAAACTATCAATTTCCCGCTCACAGCTTTGAAGGTCATGGATGAGTTGGGCCCGTTCTCCTAAATGGGTGTTGTTCAATTTATCTAGCTCATCGTTGGTCTGATCAAGATCAGTTTGCAATGTTTCAATCGTGACATCTTGTTTTTGCGTCTATAAATATGGGAAAGAAAACAAAAATTGTAATGACCATTAGAGAGTATATAACTGCGGTTAATGTCATCAAACCAATCTGACAG
>JAOEGT010117745.1:0-12075 GCA_025447795.1 Speoplatyrhinus poulsoni | reverse complement strand
CCAGACAACACAGCCCTCAGGTTCATAGGGGCACCCAAACCTCTCCACCACGATAAGGTGATGGTTCCCGGAGAGGAGTAAACAATCAACCAAAGAGAAAACATTGCAGCCTCTCAAACCAGATAATTGGACCAGTTGATTCAATTAGCCTATACCCTAAATTTGCTAGGACCAGAAATATCGTTCTTTCAGTTACTTTGATTAGTATTATTGTGATGTTATTTCTGTTTGGAAAAAGTCATTAGTTACACTACTAGTTACTGGAAAAAGTAATAACATTACAGTAACTAGTTATAAATAGTTACTACTAACTAGTTACTGCCCAACACTGGTACAGGGGTATCATCCAAACTGGCATCGTGCTATGGCAACATGCTCTTGCCTTACTTGCCTTATGCAATTACTCATCTGAGAAAGGAGATGTAAATTGTGACAGGTGAAAACTTGTTATGCTGAATATTGCAGTGTTGGTGTGGTTCTCTCACCAGCCCCTCTGCCATACCTTCCAGATGCAACAAAGGTGCTGGCAGTGATTTCCTTTAATCATAGGTCCCTGCCAGGTGTTTATAAAGCCATTCTATTACTATTATAGTTTAATATATAGAATTATTTTAAAAGACTAATGTTTATTTGTAAACTTTTGCAGATGTACATTTGTGTACCAAATGTACCAGATACCAGATGTACATGTGGTATTGTCCAAACCCTACAGGAAAATATGAAGGGCCTTGTCTTACACCCGGTAGATCTCCTATGGCGGGCCCACAACCCATACACTCCGCTTGTTACACACACACACACACACACACACACACACACACACACACACGCGGATGCACAGGAGTGCACATACATGCAAAGGATAAAACATTTGGAGTACAATGTGAAATATTATTAGTGTGTGTGTAGGCTTTGTCAACATATTTTAGGGATCCATGTTGAATCTCGCTGTTGCCTATATGGTCTGCTTGCTTGCTGTCACAAACCTGCCGGTATAGCAATACTAACTGATTTAGATTGTTGTGTTTCAACAGTACAGATGTACAAGCTGATGGTAGAACGTGCACGGCTCTCAAACCATGTCTGTCGGTGCACACGTCTTCACAATGCACCTTGGTACTCAGACTGGTGACTTCTCCACATCATAATACTCAGTTGTGTCCTTTCAGCAACAGAATCCATGACAAAGATTTCATAATTTGTTTTTATTTTTCCTGAATGCAAAGAACAATTAACGAAAATATGATATGTATTCTTTTACTTCAATAATGTAGGCAATATTAAATTTAAAGGTGCTTTTATTGTCACATACACATAGCAAAATGTGTTCTCTGCATTTAACACATCCCTCAAGGTAGCAGTGCCCAGGGACCAACATCTCTGGTCAATGGCACTTATAGTAGAGAGTGAACCTAACATGTTTCTGATAGTGGGGGAAACTGGAGCACTTGGAGGAAACCCACACAGACACAGGGAGAACATGCAAACTCTACACAGAAAGGCCAGGATGACTGGGGTTTGAACCCAATACCTTCTTGTTGTGAGGCCACAGTGCTATCAACTGGGCCACTATGTGTCGTGTGACATTGCATTCGAAAGTTACTCAAATAGGCCTATACTGTAAAAGTCATGTAAAGTGTCAATTCACTAGGGAAATTAAATGTTATAGCTAGCAACACAATTCCAGACAGAATATATGGCTTCAATGATATCCAGATGAGGCCTATGCAACATGGCCTATAAAAAAATTCTAAGCGTTTTTCTCTGCCGTGCTTCACACACTGCAATGATTGCTGTGGGTTTTACCTTCTCCACCGATACTAATGCAGAGAATGAATCAGCTTTGCGTTCATTGTGCTCGAATGTGCTGCTACGAGCTATGCTGAAGATCAGCATTCCTGGTTTTCATCGACTTTGCCAATGGCGTTGGAGCCGGGGGGGACGGGTGGGACAGTTATGTTTTTATTGTCTCTCGAGGGGAAATTAGATTTGCAGTAAAATGGAAACAACATTAAAACAGAGACATAAGTGGAGAATAACATTACACTCCCTCTGTGTGGGTTGTAATCCCAGCTCCTCTGTTTTGATGGCTGGTCCAGCCACCTGTGCATGTTAGTGTACGTGTGTGGGGGGCCAACAAAGCATGCTGGTGCTCTAAGTGTGACATCTACAGTCAGGAAGTCATAAAGAGACACTTTACATAATAAATGGGAAGCAAAGTTACATCAGAATGGTTAAATGCAGTATAAGCATGCAGTCTGCTGATCCGACAAATGATCCGATCCGTGGCTCAAATATGATCCAAACTGTGAGTTTTGTGATCCGTTGCACAGGTCAAAGGTCAAAGCTACATTTTCCACACATTCCAGACCCTGAAAACTTTGCCTCAAGGTGTATGTAAGAGTCTGACTCCATGGTTTTCACTTAGATCCCTCGCATGTTCCCAATGTTACAAAGAATGTCTTTAATGATAATCCAGTTAATGAAAAAGTATAAAAATATTAAAAATAAGTAAAAGTATTATTACTTTTACTCTCTAGTTTTAAGTACAATTACCAGTATAAAAATCTCAAGGAAAAGTAAAAAGTAGCTAATTTAATGTGTACTCATTAAAAGGTACTTAGTTACTTTTTAAACAGCAACAGGGTCTCAACTTTGCATATGCTCAGATTTTCCCCCAAGGAGCATATGTGCCCCTAAGATAATTAATATAATGCATCACCATTATGCAACATTAACCATTTGAGCTAGGGAAAACACACTCTGCTCTCTCCTGGCTTGAGTCCTATATAACTCCTATCAATCCTCTGGGACGGATGCCTGTCCCGGTGTGCCACTTCAATCCAGTAAGATAATTACTAGCGGCACTCGTGGCTCACAGGAACGCTGCAATTTGTATTACTGGGAATGCCTGTTATTTACAGCTTGGTGTTTGGAGCTACACTGGTTTTGAAAAACTTGAGTTGTCTAAACAAGGCAGCAGAGAGACACCAAAGCACTGCTGTATATACACAAGCAACGCTACATTTGAAAATTGAAAATGTAGTGTGGAGTGGATCTAAAGCTCAATGAACAAGTGTGCTGGGAAACATCAAAAAAACGTGTGAGGTTCATTCTCCAGTCAGTGTCATATGACCAGTGACACTGGCTGAAGAGCACAAAAGCAAATGCTACAAACCATCGTCATCGCTGCTTCTGATCCCATATTTGTCAGATAGCCTGCAGTCAGGCTGGTTTTGTCTCAAACGACAATGCATATTTAAAGATGTGCAAAGAAGGAAACAAATCTTAAAGGTACAGCAAAATAAAAAAGTGCTAAAATTGTCAATTAATTCATACAAATTAGCCTTCCAGTATTTACATTTGTTTAATCATGTATCATTTTACAGGTAAATACCGTATACATTATAGGCTTATGTTGTAGAATACATTCTTATGAATGAAAACACTAGTTAGACTTGGCCCACCCGACTATTTCTCTCAGATACATTTTTGCTGAGATTATAGTCTGGAAACTGTTTGCATTAACGTTAGCACAGCCACCTTGGATGACGGACCAACCAGGCAGGGTCCATTGGGTGGCTAAGTGTGATGATGTTAAAGTTATGCATGTGTTTCAAAATGGTGGTAGAGCTAGATGAAGTGATACAAACAGTTGTAACAACTCTGATTATTTACAGGCTGTCTAGAAGTTTCTGAATTAACAGGAGGTAGTAGAAGGCAAAGACCACAAACACTTCCCAATGGAAAGTTTCCAGACCCTATGTGAAGTGAATTTCGGGTCTGGTTACACCAGGCTAACCACATGCGCCATTGCAGATTATTTTAAGCGGCAAAATGCATAACCACTGAATTCCAGCATAATGCATTGATTCAGCTCTCTGAACCATAAACATAATATTCTTCCGTAATTTTGAATCAAACAACAACAGCTATTAACTACAATCTTTTATCTAGGCATGCAGACGTCATAGTTCCCGAGTATTATGAAAGGTCTGTGAAAAACATTTATAAGGTATGCCCAGGAGGGTAACAGATAAGGCCCATTTATGCTTCTGCGTCAAAGCTAAGGCGTCACATACGGACAGGGCATAACCAATGCGTCAGGTTATGAGGTAGCTACACCGTAGGATGATGTGCACCTCTCCAAAAATGTAACTACTCGTTCATACGTCCGTCGATGTTACGCAGCAGTCTTGTTGATGCAACCCCATATATGCTGGAGAGTAATGCTTTGGAATTAGGAATGTTTATAACAACGCCATAGCCTATGTGCACAGACTCCCTTTGACAATCCTGGTATAATTATAAGATTAGCTGGAAAGAGATGTTTTTATATGTCTTGCTTGAGCATTATTAACCAAGACTAAAACTTTGCACATGACAAGACGAGGATTTCCCTATAACAGTATGTTGTATTTCCTCGTTGTTCTGGAGAAAAGCGGTCTTTTATAAATACTATTTTGCATCGGCACCGATTGTTTCCACGATATTGTTAGTGTAATTTAGAGATTTGCTGTAAATAAATATTTGTATGTGCGTTTTTCAAAATATTTACACTCAATTTATGTTCTAATTATGGCACATATATAAAATATGGCACTTCCGCATTTTGGGGCTTAGCATAAATCGCAGGCGCAGTCAACACGTACACGGCCGCACAACCGACAGACCATCGTAGAAGTATAAAATGATCAAGCTAGTCCATAGCTGACGCCGTAGGCTAGACGTAAGCTCTACGCAGAAGCATAAATGGGCCTTATTCTGTGTCAATCTTAATAATACAATGTATGTTCCAAACAGCCATGATGGTAAAGCATAGACTATTCCAGATTCCTTAATCTGCTTTGATATTCTATTTGACTAAATGCTTTCCTAAATCCTTAAGGAAAACATTAAATACGTTTTTTCCAATTTAGAATATGCAAAGTCATTCGAAATGGCAATATTCAATTTTATATGGCTATCATCCTTTTAGGCTAAAAACATGGGAAGGATATTAAAACAATGTTACTAAAATGTACGGTATACATAAGACTACATTTTGACAAAGAAATAATAGGGCAATATAATCTATAAAACAGTGTCCTATGTGAAGTTAATGTAAACAAACAAAGAGGCTTCTGGGATAGGTGTTCCATCCTTAGACAGGAGATGAATGTGTCGATATCCTGAAATAACAAACAAAAAGTATAATTGTTAGGATTCACTCACTGTAAACAAGCCTAATTTGGAATTAGATAAAATATTTGGGACTATTAGCAAACCAGTAGGCTCACTACTACAATGGTAAATTGGTTATCTCCATTGTATTGGCATTTTGTCTATACAATGGAAAGAACCAATTCACTATCTATTCTCCAATAAAGACACTATCTAAAACATCTCAAATATTTTACAGGCTTTTAATATAGCCTTGAATACCATTTATGTAAAATCAGATTGGGAGTCTGCAGCCTCAGTTTAATCACCTCTCATATCATACTGTGTAGTAGTAGGCAAGTTAAAGTTTTTGTATAGCACCTTTCACAGATACCGGTTTCATTTTTCGTTATAGTTTCGATTGTTGACATTAAATACAAAATAAATAATAAAAATAATAGCGGTGGCAGTGGTTCTCCAACCTTATGACCCCTTACCCCAAAATTTGAATGAACGTACAGTATTAACCACTTTGTTGCTGGTATGATGTTACTTACAGTGGCAATGTAATTGACACACTATATTGCTATTATAAATATTAGTAATCATTCGTTCTTGGATAACTGTGATTCCACTTCACTTAAGGATCAATCACTAAATGATTTGAGATAATCTGCAGTTGGGTACAGAGTTGAGTAGTTATGTCAGTCTTGTTGCTGTTAGTGGGTCCAGGCTTGTAACAGCACTGTCCTGTTGGCTCACCTTTTTGGATGCATGTAAAAGGCAGCGTGTACTGGCCAATGAAGTCATTCTTTGATGCCTTGTCATAATCCTCCACCTCAAAGCGAACCAGAGCCAGCTCAGGGACGTGGATAATGAAATCCAGTTTTTTATTCCAGACTGGGTTAAACCCTACATGTAGAGGTCAATACACTAGGTCAATACATTATGGAAGATAAAGCCTTCATTTTATTTAAACTTTTACTTGTCATGTTTACCCCTCTCATTTTTATTATGAAGATAATACAGTATGTCAATTGGGCTATAAACAGTACTTTGAACTTTGGCCCCACTCCAGGGCAGGCCCATCTTGGGCGCGGCTCGGTACGACATGGCGTGGTTAAACTGGTAATGGAAACGTAAATCAGCGCTGCACAGCGCGGCCAAATGTGCCAGTGGAAAAGCTCCATGAACCCTCATTTATCAATGTTGCATACAAACAGCTATGTGTGTAAGCTATGTGTGTAAGGGCCCTGGCTCCTTGGTTTTGCATCAGATCTGTCACATGTTCCCAATGTTACAAAGAATGCCTGTATTATTACGATAAGCACAACGTAATATTTAAATCCTTCACCGTTGTTGTTGATGTGATGGGTCTCTGCCTTTTGACTGTCTTGTGGGACCCCATACACCTCCACTCTGACTAGGGGGTCCACTATAGAGCTCTCCTTCTGGCTTACTTTAGGAAGCTGCTGACCACTGATGACCTGGTTGGTACACACACACACACACACACACACACAGTAATTAGCCAAACAATACAAGTTCAAATAAAGCGCATACTATCTCTCCCTGTGTTTTCGAACATGCAGTGATTTTGTTTGTAACAGTAAAACGCCCATAGATACTGGATGCACAGTTGTGTACCGTTTCACAGGAATTTCATTAATTTCCTATGTAGCGCAGCGTAGAGCTTGCAATGTTGCGCTGTATGCAGTTGTGTCAGGTGAAGGCCTAGGCTACGCACGCGCTGAAAAAATCCAACGCATGCAGTAAAAACGCATGCGGTAAAAACGCATGCGTAAATGTGACCTGGCCACAATAAAGGCGGTTTATTTTATTGACGAAAGTTGTACTTTTACTGTGTTAATAATCACATTTCCCCTGGAGCAATGTCATTTTCATCCAGGTTTGCTCAGGTTTTAGCTTACTTTGACCGGTCATGGCCGATGGATACCAAAATTTTGTGTTGTCACGTAGAATGTTGCATTGTGGTTGTGTAAAAAATATGCAGCATAGGGAAAATACGCATCCAGTATGTAAGGGGCGCAACACATGTCAAGATATAACGTGTGTGTGCGTGCAAAAGTCAAAACAGTGGAGCAAGTTTGAACCTGGACAGAGAAGTTGACATTTGTGTAGCTCTTGTGCGTCTCTGGACATTCAGGGTTAAACGTCGTTTCTCTGTCCCTCAAGAAGGCAGGCTTGAGGACGTAACCACAGCCTCCGTTCTGTCTGAACAGGCCGTCATTCAGGTCCATCTCCAGGCCAGCCGTCTGGAAGTTTAGAGCCACTGTGGGTGGCATAGAGAACATCTACCGGTAACTGTCATTACTGGATGGGTAGTTAGTGGGTACACTGATGAACTGACTTGTAATAGGTTAGTAGCTACATCAAGTAGTCTGACTATGTACGTTATGACATTAACCCCCAAGCCTGGGTTCACACCTATCTGGCAGCCTGCATTCCAATATTCATTTGGGTTGTAGTTGGAGGAGCCTGTCCTCATGCCACTGGGGTAAATTCTGCTCATCTGTCTGGTGTTGTGTTGCACAAACCCTGTTCCTGAGTGGAGATACACACAGACTGGACTGAATGTTTGTTTGATTTTATTTATTTAAAGACTGTGTATAAATTGATTTACTTGCCATATATGCTAAAGTCTTAATTATCAAAATGTTATACTAAACCATCAATATCTGAAAGTCTTAACTGTAATATTTACTCTTAGCATGCTGCTACAAGCTAATACTTGATCTCCCTCGACTCATCATAAAAGCAGCCCTCGTCCGAGGTTACTGAGGTATCAGTTGATTGACGTCTATACTGGCATACTAGTCAATGTGTAGTCAAAAATTCACTTTGGTTATTAAATTACTGCTCTACCTTCTTCCTTAATGAGCTTCTTGGACTTGGACTCAGAAAAGGATGATATCTCGTAGCATTTGCCGTTCAAACGTGCATCCTCAAAACTTTTAAAGTGCACACTCTTGCAGTAAACCACCTGGTTTGATAGCTCCCTGGACATCTGAGACTTGGTTTTCTGGGAATCATGGATACAATACAATGAATGATACAAAACTAAATTCAGGGCTTGCACTACACAAAACATGATGCATGGAAAGATGGCATGATAAAGGAATCTGAAGGTGGTTATGGGGCTCTCTTTCCATTTGTGTAGTGCCACACATTCACTCATTATCATAAAGCATGATTGTGTGTTTATATATGAAGTGTAGGAAATGTTTGAAATGAAAATATTATCATATAATTAAGAATGCTTCATTTATATATATAAGGGAGTAGGATTGTGTGAAGGAGTACTGCATAACTCAGTTAGGCAAACAGTAGTCAAGAGATTGGAAGGTAGCAATAGATTTTATGAATTAGTTATACATTTGCAAATATGTAACTTATAATTCACTGAATGCCAATGAATGAATGTATCAATTAAAAGAAAAGTAGAAATTAAATATTTGTAGCATATGTATAATTATAAACCACTCCGTGTATTTATAACATGCATTCAGCTTATCAGTGTTTCAATTCTCTAGATTAGACTAAGGCATCGGGGGCCTCATAAATCTATGGGTACATAGAAATTTGTGTAAACCATGTCCCTCATGGATTGTTTGACTCTTTTCGCCTTTGTTTCATTTGTTTCACCTGTGTTGTTGCCATTTTTGACCATCGTTTGATTTATTTCATTGCCTAGATGTCGAGTCATCTGCCAAATATTACAGGAACTTCTCTAGCATTGTTAAGAGTTGTATCTTTGCTTATCCTGTGCCTGTACATCTGCTTATTGTGTTTGTGTGTGTGTGAGACTTTACCTTAGAATGGTGTTCTGCAGAGTTGCTCTCGGCAGAGTAGCTCTCGGCGTCTTCATCTATTTCCTCCTCGTCACTGACCTCACCTATCAGATCGTCATTCTCATCTTCCAGACCACCAATCTTCTTGGATTTCAGTAATATCTTCCCCTTCAATTCCTGTAATCAAGGATGTTTATGACTATCAGAGCATTTTCTTACCATCTCAACCACAAGGTTCTGTAGATGTTGATATAATGCACTGGATTGTGTGAGACAAAATAGTCATTAAACATAAAACACTTTCACACACTTGATTTTGGAACTGTGGCATTATAGGATGCCAGTCTATGTAGGAAAGTATCAGAAACAAATATGTGGAAGATTGGATAACCAAACGAAACATAAACACCACACCTGCCATTTATAATGTGCAGTAACCTATCTGGTTAACCTTTCTTTCTAACCGTTCAATTTGGGCCATTATAGACATGACTGAAACTTGCATTACTAAGAAAACCTTGTTCTGGTGTGAAACCTTCATAGAGCAAAGGCAGCTGACACCCCTATCTACTGCTCTGCCAATGAGCTTGACACTCTGCTCACAGCATTTTCTGGCCCTCTCTCAGGCACATGAACTTCATGACCAGTTGCTTTTCAACCAAAAACCATGAGCTGGAATTCTGCAATGTTTGGTGTTCTGGGAGTTTCTGTAATACTATTTTCTGGTTCTGGTTTCTGGAGTTCTGGTTTTACCCTCCTTGAAGGGGCTACTCAGGTATGATATATTATCGTGTACAACAGAGGTCTTCCATTGATCGTGGCCCAGTGACCACCGTTCTGACTAAGAAGCATTAAAGAAGCAGAAATAAATAGAGATTTCATCAATGGAACTACATTATTAAATGCATGGTCAGAGACCAACTGCAATGCCTTCACAGATCAACAGGGGGCAGAGGGCCACCTATTGAAATCCCATGCTATGTACAGTATACATCAATGAAATACAGTACAGTGGAATACCTCATTGCATTTGTCTGCCAGTAAGTACTCCATATGAAAATGAATTATCTTATAAGTGCCCTGAGTGGATTGCAGTGCAGCTCAATACCAATATAGAGAATACATTTTAAAGCTTAGAAATTATTAATAACACCTAAAATTCCTGCGCTTACCTAGACAGATCATTATCATTAAAGTTTTGTTTCCAGTAGTGTTATTATTAAATCACACTACGCTATAAATGATATAACAGCCACTAAGCTATAAATGATATAACAGCCTTAAAAACATACTGTTGAGGAGCAGACAGTCATTATGTTTTCTAACCTGTGGAGATGGAAGCACGCTAGGGACCTGCCCATTTAGTGGGTCCTGCAGTAGAGTGTCTCCCAGGATGTTGTCAAGATGTCGCGCCATGACATTCTGCTGTTCCACACTGCAGTGGTTCTCCAAAGACAGGACAACGGGGAACTCTGATGTCTTCCAAAAGAAACGACACACTAGTTAGAGCAGGATTTGATTATCAATTAGACTATTACATGAAGCTTGTCTACAGGCCAGCAAAAAGCAGTGTCTGCTGCCAGAGTAATCTTCTTCACTCAGCCAATCGAATAAGTCCTATATTCTGTGATTGTAACTGGTGTTCCTACACGGCCTTGTCTCTAAATGGGAAGACAGAGTTGTGCAAACCACAATACACAACACTATCCCAGCCTTGGCAATTCACAAGAAGGGGGGGTGGTGGGTTGATGTTGAGTTCAAACATCAACAAACCTTCTCCAGCATCCTAACGTTACATCTACAACTTGATACACTTAAAACATAGTGAACTTCATTAATCAGTCACAGTAGTAATCTTAATATTAACCCTACCCATAACAAGTTCACACCACATTAACACAACACTAGAACTGCCAAAGGTAATTTTTACCTTTTTTTACATTTTGCAATGTAATAGCTATGTTGAAAATAAATCCCATACAACTATAGGGACCTGACTTACTGAATATACACACTAAATGTGTGTATATTTCATTTTAACATTGTTAATTTATTCAAATTACAAAACACCAAAAACATTTTTAGTATTTTTACCTAGAATGACCATTCAAACATTATTTGCATATAATTATAAAAAAAAAAATTCTAAGAATAAATTGACCTGTAATTTTAGGACAGGCAATATTAAACATCAGGACATTACATTTTAATTCTAATAAATCGTTTTCTTGAATTTTCCTGTTATTTTCCTGTGGTCAAAATGACCATGCTGGCCCATACTGTATACTGTATGCTCCAAAATGAATGAATGCTTAGACATTCATTGACATTCATTGTGTTCTAATGAGTGTTTTCACATTTATTAGAATTTAAATGTAATGTCCTGATGTTTATTATTACCTATCCTAACATTACAGGTCAATCTTTTCTTTAATTTATATTGATTATTAAAATGACATGTAAATCATGTTAGAGCCGTCAGAATGACTTCTTATGGCCATTCTAGGAGTTATAGAATTCTGGTAGCTCTAGTGTTAATTCTCATTCCCTGCTAAATGTCTGTAAATTACTGGAATTAAAAAGGCAAAGATATATTCTGTCTTGTGTAATGGTACCAACCTTAAAAGCATACGTTTTAATAGCATCAATGACATCTTTAAAGAGGATCTTGGAAGTTAATGTGTGGCCATGATATACCACTGGCTCTCCATCACTACCATCCCAGCAGTCAATCTCCACACAGCGACAGCCTCTGTTGAAAGCCCTACACACACACACACACGCACACGCGCACACGCGCACACACGCACATACACATGCACACACACAAAGGATGAAAACATAGTCATCTTGCAATCTAAAAATGTACATTACAATCATGTTGTAGGCCTAATACAGAACTAGTTTAATTAAACTCATATTTTTTAATATAAATTATATAAGTATATTTAGATAACATAGTTAAAGCATTGCAAAAGTTTTTTGGGTAAAAACAGTGGACTATTAAAGTTATATCTTAAACTGTATAAAACTACTGCTGCTGCTTTTCATCCATCCATCCATCCTCTCCCGCTTATCCGGAGTCGGGTCGCGGGGGCAGCAGCTTCAGCAAGGGACCCCA
>JAOEGT010117734.1:0-12075 GCA_025447795.1 Speoplatyrhinus poulsoni | reverse complement strand
CATGCTCACCGCCGTTACCCAGCTCTCTCTCTCTCTCTCCCCCCCCCCCCACCCCCCACCCCCCCCCCCCCAGACACACACACACCTCTCTCCCCCTTCCTTCCCCTCCCTCCCCTATCTCCCCCTATCTCCCCCTCTCTCTGAGCCAAAAGGGGTTATGCATCATTCATGAGCGGGGACTGATTTGGCTGCGTCATCTACTGCCCAACGCACACATGTCAACATGTCTAGTGAACCCGGCACAAGGCCTTTGCAGCCACTTACCATTAAAGGATCACTTGCTCAAGCTCCAACAGTCGTTGGGTACCGCGATTTACCTGCTGTCAATCACTCTCAAAGCTCTAGAGGTAATCAGGGCGTGTGCGCGTGTGCGTGAAACACATGTACAGTGTGTGTGTGTGTGTGTGTGTGTGCGTGCGTGCGTGCGTGCAACACATGTACAGTGTGTGCGTGTGACCGGAGGCAGGACTGACATGGTGAAAGCAGACATACAGTACAGTACACCACAGCGAGTGAACAGAGACAGATAACATGCTGAAGGTAGATTATGTCACACTCTACGGTCCTACGAGCTGCTGTGTCCGGCCACGCCATCTCCCCCCCTCCACCCCACCACCACCACCATCATCACGTCTCATGCATGCCAGTGTCGCAGCCTCCTGTGGGGCTGGCCGCTTGCTGCGAAGGTCACCCTCCCTGCAGCTATGGATTACACAGGCTCGCGCACACTCAGGCAGAATACGATACTGTCCTTGCTGGGGGAGGTCATGCAGGCAGGGGACTGAGGGACAGGGATGGGCAAAAATACGCCTGCATTTATTTCAAAATAAAATACAAAATACGCAAATTCTACATGTATCAAAATAAACTACAAAATACAGCGGGCACGCAATGTATCAAAATAAACTACTGTATTTTTGTAGTTTCATAAAAATACTAAAAAATCCTTTGGCAATGATGCATTAAATCACTTCACAAACGTATCAGACGGCCTATTTGATCTAGCCTTAACCCTTCACCTGATAACTGACTCAGTTAGTTAAAGGTATAGTCAGTCATTCTAGAGACAGCTTGTTGATATTTACAGTAAGCTTGATCAAAACAAAAACACCTCTCCCTCCAATGCCATAGGGTGTTCCCTTAGAAGCAGCACCCCACCCCGTACATTAGAAACACATTGTGAAGTCTCACAGAAAGTATTTTATAGTATTTTCAAACTACAAAATACAAAACACTAGTATTTCGATACAACATACAGTATATAGACATTATCAACAACCTTATCATTTACAAATGACAAAATACAATTTTGTATTTCAAATACATGTACTGTTTCATCATTTCTGCCCATCACTGTCGAATGAGAGAGAGCGGAGAGGAGCCACCAGAATCAGCAAGTTGTCGGCCATAGTCAAGGTCAAGGTACCTCTAGGTGCAGGGGGATGAGGAGGTGAGCACATTACGTACAGTAAAGCTGGGGAGGGGGAGGAGGGGGAGGGGGAGAGGGAGAGAGAGGAAGGGAGGGGGAGAGAGAGGGGGAGAGAGGAAGAGGGGGAGAGAGAGAGAGAGAAAGAGAGAGAGTGAGAAGGAGGGAGAGCGAGAAATATTGAAAGAGACGGGGAAGAGTGAGATATAGAAAGAGAGAGGAAGATAGAGAGAGAGGGAGAGCAGATAGGGAAAGGGAGAGAGAGAGAGAGAGAGAGAGAGGGAAGAGTGAGAACTAGAGGAAGGAGAAACAGGAGAAACAGAGGAGAGCCAGGCACTAGATAAAGAGTTCCCCAGCGTGACATGAAGACATAAAAGGCATTCGATTTAGGATTCTGATCCCTGCTTTCTTTCTTAGCGTGAAGGATAGCCGTGACTTCCCTGTGTCTCTCTCCCACTCTGTCTCATCCCCCCTCTTCCCCCCCCCCCTCCCCTCCCCCCCCTCTCTTCCTCAGGTGATAAGTAAAGCACACAAGCGGGGGGTTTGCAGAGCGACAGAGCGGGCCGGTGGCAGCTATCCACGAGACACGGCCATTACTCCAGAAAAGTGTGTGAAAGCAATCCTCGGGTATCAGAACCGCATTGATGGGCCAACAACAGGCTGAGATGAGTCACGCTGGTCCCCCGTGGGCACGAGGAGGAATCTAATCCCATAGTCTTCCTCGGGCTATACCAAAGAGGCTGCTTTGAAGGCTCACAAAGAGCCTTCAAAGGAGCATTCATCACTCCGTTTTTCTAGGCTAGATTCAAAGAGGGGGAATGACACCTTTCATCCTGCAAAATGGTGCAGCGTGGGGTCAGTTTTCAATTGAGTTGGATGGGAGCCCCTATGACAATGTGTCTCTCCAGGGCTGTATCGTTAGAGGTCGGGAAAAGACAAAACATGTGCACACACACACACACGCACACACGCACACGCACACGCACACGCACACACACACACACACACACGTATGGCCAGCAACGGTTGTCCTGCGCTGGCTTGGCTACTGTGTCTTGAATATGAGAACTCACCGGGCCTCTGATGTTCCTTGAGGGAAGTGTGTGTGTGTATGTGTGTGTGTATGCGTGTGTGTGCAAGTGTGTGTGTGTGTGTGTGTGTGTGTGTCGGGGGTGCAATTGTGTTGCCGTTGGACACATTGGGTGCATTTGTGTGTATTGCTGTGAGCTGCCATGCTATGCTATAGATGCCATGCTCTCATAGCATACAGAGAAAAGCAATGCTGGCAAGATGCAGGCCTCCGATAAATAAAAAAAGAAATCCACAAAAAGAACACAAGCTGTCTCCTCCGCTGGCTAATCCTGTAATGAAGATGTGTGGTGGCGCCTGGCTGGTGCTTATTGGCCACACAAACACACGCACACACACACACACACACACACACACAGACAAAATACAGAAGGAAATAAAAAGCCACCTCTGTTCTACTGTAAATACAATATCATATTTACACAAGCCGGCGCAGGTTGAAATAGTGAATTATTGGCGGCAAGGTAAAGACACACTTGTGCTTCCGACATTGCCAAGCACCCTGATGGAAAATTAATGAACAACCCCATAATAAGTCCAAGACATTACCCAACATTATTCCGATGTGAACGAGTACAATGAGAGGAACGTCGATGTTCATGGTGTAATTTCGGTCTCGCCGGGCCAATTGCACTGATTCTGACTATGCAAATTTTATGGAAATGCTTGTTTTCCAGCCCTCCTCACTGCCGCCCATTTGCTACGTTTCACCGGGTCTCGCTTTCTAACCGCGTTAACAGAATTTCAATAAGAGATGAGAGCTTCACCGCACGTGGTTATTCACCCATGCATCCCATAATAGACGCAGTTAGCGATAGCGAGTATTGGGAGGAAGCAACAGTGGACGGATGTGGTACGTCTTTAGGCTGCAAACAGCTCAAATGTCCAACGTACTGTAAGCATGCTTTTGATGTGTCTGTCTCAGGTGATCGTCATTACAGCATAATCATATATCATATATATATATGATATATGATATATATATATATATCATTTCATAGCGTTTGTGGGGCAAGTGGCAGAGACCATTCACATTTATTTTCTAGTAGAAGGTGAGTCAGCAATTATAAGCAAATGCACTGTTTGTCAAATTCTGCAAACATGTACTCGCTCTGAAGAAATTATCAGGTGTTGCTACATAGCCCTGGCTCTGTAAATGGGATCACAAGCAAAGTGGTGCAGACAACACCACCCCAGCCTTAGCAATGTGTTTCCAATACCAGACACCACAACACCTCTGTGTCCCTTTCAGCCTTCCAAATCACACATACGTTTGGCAACATAGCTTTTCCTGGCCTCCCTCCACCCCCCTTCACCCCAGACACACACACCCTGGGGCAAAGGGCAGGGCCGTGGAGCAGGCCCTGGCATAGCCCCCTCTCCTCTCCTCCCCCTCTGGCAGGGAGGGAGGGAGGGATTGTTGTAAGGAGTGTGTGCAAAGGCAGGTGTGCATTCCAGACGGCGTGTGTGTGTGTGTCTTTGTGTGTGTATGAGCTCTGCCGCACACGTTTTCCCATACAACCTGTGGTCTGGCTGCACCCACTTCAAGCCTGAGGGGAAGCCTTACCAGAGACGTCTCTACTGGAGGCTATTAGTTTAGCAGCCGCTATTGGGCATGGAGCCACACACAGGGCAGGTCTGGGCTCAGCCCATCACCGCCTCTGCCTGTTTATCACCAGGTCCTCCTGCATCCCAGTAACCGTTAAAACATGCCATTAAAACACCTTGGAACTGTTTTATACGGGCGGAGGGAAGGCAGCGAGGGAGGACGTTTAGGCTATTTTAGGCTGCTTGTGTAGCATAAAGGATTAAAAGACTGCTCAAGGTCTCTTGGAAGCAAACCCGAGGACTATTTATTAGGGCTTCTGAAATGGCTGCCCTGTGGTGGGAAAGAAGATCTGTAAGTCACTCAGACTTACAATAAAACAGAAGCAGCCATTTCATCATGACCGTAAAGGCGCGTCAGGCCAGGCTACTTCTGTTCCGATTGTGTTGGGCTCATTGCAGCAGTGCTTAGTGTGTTAGAGACACTGCTCCAGTCAGAATGAGCACACGATGAGGGTTTCTATACTGGGAAGCATCAGATACCCCCTACTCCCATCCTTCCCCTGAGGGCCTGCTGTAATACAGCGCACCCCACCCCCTATACGCGCACCAGCTCTCATTGCTCATGCGTCCCTGCATAACCTTGTTCCCACACATGTTCGCTCAATCCATCTGTTCGACTTCTCCTTGCTTCCGCTTACCTCCTCTTTCGCCACCTGTTTCCTCCAGCCCTGCCTGGGCGCGTTGACCTTGCCACCGCTCAAGGAGAATTGATTTCTCTTTGGGTCTCTTTATGTGAAACCCTACCTCGACAGCACTCTGAGGAATCTCTTCCAACCTCGTGCAGCATGGAGCCCAATTCTCTGTCATGAGGAACCTCTGTCGGCCATCTCTCTCTCTCTCTATCTCTCTCTCTCTATCTATCTCTCTCACACATCTCTTCTGAGGACAAATATATGATTAATGTAACGCCTATCAGGCATAAACGCGATCATTGCTCTGCATCCTTATGGTTTGGTCAAATGTTATTTGTGTGCGCTCCAGTGACTGATACATTGAAATCCATTCATTCAATTCACTCATTTCACTTCTTACATTCGATAAGGAGGGGTCAAAAAAAAAAGTGTGAAGCAGATGCTGTAATCATGAAATGTCACCTGAATAAATTATTAGAGAAAACAAATGTTCTCTAATATTTGCACGCATACGTTTAGAGGTTAATGAATTATATGATGGACATCTGCAGGTATTTAAACTGCAAGACCACTAAACCTAATTTATTCATTACACACACATCCATTCAGTCACAGGCGTGCCAGAATGTCATTTACAATCTCAATATTGATGCTAAAAGGAGCAAACAGTAGCATCTCAGTCAACAAGAAGAAAGGTGGCGGAGACTCAATCTACCTTGTTATCGTGTGTGCCCTGCCCAACAGCAACGTCATGACACATCCATACGCATACAATGGCGGGAAATAGGACTCCAATGTTCCCATAACGACGGTGTACACACCGCCGTTTGGGGGTCAACTTTCTTTATTTACTAAAAGCTGCTATGTGGCAGGACACACGGACAAAAACAACATGAATGGCTACTTCATGCAAGGTTAAAAAAAAAGGTCCAGCACTACGTTTCCATACACTGTCTAACCGAACAACTGAGCCTTTAATTAAAGAAACAATATAGGTTTAATAAGCAACAAGATGGGGCCAAGGCATCAGCAGAAAGAATATGTCCAGCCTACATATGCTGCCTGGTTGACATGCTGTAGGGTGATGTTAGTTAGGTAGCGTTGATAATTTTACTCCTTCAGAAGGTATAAGGAAAATATGATGCTGTCTCTATTGCCTGTATCACAATCCACTTGCGTCTGCTTCTACTGTAAGTTCATTTTCGGTTCAACAGCTTATCTAAATAATTGTTTTCTTTTACCTTGTATCACGCCACAGCTCGCATGTTATCAGATGACAACAGACACCAGAGAGCTGCAGCACAGTCTGCCCTTACTTCCGCCTGCACGGCATTGCTGTGGCTGCTGAAGCACGCAGCAATAGTTTCCTGGCTGACTGCTTCCGGGGGGAGGGGGGTACACCTCAAAACACCCCAGCTGTCCACTGGCCCCTGACTGAAGAGGCCCCTGGAGGCAGTAAGCTACTCAGACGTGAATGCACTAATGCAACACCATAATCACGCACAGGTGTGCCCTATGTTTCACCAAGCAGCCCCCAGCAGGCTGATGTTGGTGGCTGGTTCAGGGTGGGGGTGGAAAGGGGGGCTTTGTGTGTCTGGTATACGGTACATTTAGCACACCGGGCGTGGTCTGCCTCTGAACCGCACCGTTTACATGGCACGTGTGTCGGGGGGGGGGGGGGATGAAGGAGAAATCCTCACAAAGCCGAAAACCTCATGTACTGCTGGGCCCATTTTTACTAAGTGAACAACCACCGCAGTGAGCCCGGCAACACGCACGCACGCATAAAACGGATGTGCACGACCACAAACACGCGCACGCGCACGGACACACACATGCACACGAGGAGGCACCCAAACACAGACAAACAATGTGTTGCCCTCCCACCAGTGCAATAACAGGACAATTAATTAGAGCCTCTCACAGGCAGTATTGACAGCCTGCTGACACTCACTCACCCCAGCATAAACAAATGGAGCGATGAAAGGCAAGGGAAGGGAACAAGAGGTGTGTCTACATTGTGTGTATCCTGCGCCCCCTGTTTATACTGTGGTATCCACAAATGTGACTTTCTTACATTGAGGACTGAGAGATGGAGAGAATAAATGGACAGAAGCAGAGAGAGAAGAGAGAAGGACGTTATTGACTTCCACCCACAGCACGGTCTCGTCAGTGTTGAGGGCAACATCAATCTTGCCTCCTATAGGTCACTACGGAGATATGTAGCCTATTCTAACTAACATTACAGGTGTCAGTCTTCCCAATGTGAGCACTGCCACAGAGAATGGCGGTTCACAGGTGAAGTAGGTCAAGTGCATTGGAATAACACATCGCCACACAGCGGGCTTCTCGCGCACAGCCGAGGAGAGAGAGCCACCGAGAGTATAACAGAAATATTTCACACTGTGAATTATGTTTGCCGTTTCAGCTGAAATGGTAACTCTGCATGAATATGAAGTAGGATGAGTCATTACTTTATTATCCCAGTCAGTGATAAATAGCACTAAAATGTATATTTATTTTTATTTATTGTTACTCAATACTTGTCAATAGTTTGTTTTTCTTATAGTATGTCCTATTTTCCTTTGTAATATTATAGCATGTTACATATCCATACTGTATGTGAAGCGCTTTTTATTTTAAGTTAATAAATATCAATAGTAATTACTGTTATTATTCTCTTATTATTCTCTTATTATTAGTAGATGGTTTCTTAGCCACTAGAAAACAATTGTCATTACAGTCAGCAATATAACACTATAAATACAATAACTGTATTTAATATTGTGATATAATACAGTATTGATTTAATTGACATAAAAATTTAATTCTGGAATAAAACTTCAAATGTTTCTAGGTATCCAGAAGCTTTAACAAGCATGCCCCCAGCATGTTCTGTCCTGTATGTCTCTCCCACTGAAGCATTCCAGTTAGCACTGCCAAACTGGACACGATGGTCTTGCTATGCAGTGCATACCAAGTATGCGCCTCATTAAAGGTTTAATGAGAACTGTGTTTATCATCAAGCTGCTGTATGATGGCAGAGCAGAGAAAATATGTGGGGAGAAACGCTGACCTGCTAAAACCCAGACACATATCTGCACCTCTTTGAGCTGACCTCCAGAGGCATGTGAGAGCGTGTTCGATGTCGGGGGAAGGTAGGATGGGGGAGGAAGAACGGGGGGTGGTCGGGAGATGGTGGTGCAGAAGAATGGAATGAGCGATGCAGACAGGTCAACACAGAGGCTGATGCCGTGTGAAGACGGAGGAAGCCATAATGTACACGCTAATGCAAAGACAAAGAGACAGATAGACCGCATGGCTTCGAGCTCAGGGGGTCAGCGCGGAGGCAAACAGATCGGACAGGTAGACATAAAACAGCGTCCTGAAGTGAAGTAACCTATAAATCTCACTTAAAGCGAAGGAGTTCATCTTACAAAGCGGTGCCCATGGCCTCTTTGACACATCTGTACACTGTAGGACATTACAAGGCGCGAGGTTTATACCATAGACGACGACTTGCTAGACGTTTTCTCACGGGCATTCAGGTGCTGAAAGGGGGGTGTCAGGACAACATGGCGGCTGCAGTGAAAAGAGGGACTCTGCATTTACAAGCCGTATTCAATAGGTAGACATAAAACAGCGTCCTGAAGTGAAGTAACCTATAAATCTCACTTAAAGCGAAGGAGTTCATCTTACAAAGCGGTGCCCATGGCCTCTTTGACACATCTGTACACTGTAGGACATTACAAGGCGCGAGGTTTATACCATAGACGACGACTTGCTAGACGTTTTCTCACGGGCATTCAGGTGCTGAAAGGGGGGTGTCAGGACAACATGGCGGCTGCAGTGAAAAGAGGGACTCTGCATTTACAAGCCGTATTCAATAGACTGTGTTTTGTTTGCCATTAACCTACAGTTGTTCCCTTTCTGCATCCACCTCTCTTCCAAAATCGCACACACACGCACACACAAGCACACACACACGCACGCACACACACGCACGCGCACACACGCGCACACACACAAACGCACACGCACATTCATACGCAGCAATACCAGACCCACTGCGTTGGTGCAGTGCCCATGGCAAGCAGAAAGCTAAGATGACTGCCTGCACAGAGAATGTGTATAAAGAACACTTTGTACAGCGCTAGCGCTCGTCCATATACCCATAATCAGCATCAGGATTGTCACCGCCCCTGTCACGGCCAAAGAAGGTCCCTGCCGGGAACCTGGGGTTTGTTCACAAAAGCAAACGGTCACAGGTTGGCTGGGCAAAACATCAAGGAAAGAGCAGCGCAGCGCAGTGCAGTGCAAGAGGTTATTTGCTCAAGGTCACAGAACAAAAGGAGGGAAATTGGCTGAAAGTGGTCAGACACGGCCGTTGATGCATGCCGTTTACACACCGCACGCCAACACAAACAGTTTAATAAACTGTTTGTTTTCAAATCAAATATATTGGCCGGTCTCACAGATATGTTATCAGCATCTCGACAATTTTCAGCGACGAGCTCACATCGACGAGCTCAATCAGGAAATCCGGAGGAAAAATTTGGATCAGCGAGCACAGAAAATTTAGAGGTCATTACAATGACATTAGCCTTTCCTTGGCAAGAATAGACAGAAATGTCAAAATGCTCACCAGGCAAATTGTTATGCAAATAGTGCAGAATGGAATCTCAATCTAAATGTACACAAAGAATGTATGTGGGTGACAGCCCAACATGGTGGGACCTGGTTATTTTCTGTGTTGCCTTAGCCAAGAGAGGGGAACGTTTCAGAGCCACAGCACGTAATTACAAATACCAGATTTGGGATCTTTCAAATGCCTTACCACACTTTCATGCCTTCCTTTTTGATCCACTGCACTGAATGTACTTCGACAGCAGTGAGCAGTTCACCGTTGATGGGATTTATATTGCTGTGCTACCACAGCTAATTTTTAATTCTGAGACTGAGCTGCCAGACAATTAATATAATATGACTGCACTATAATGATCAGCCTGAACCTAATGTGATCATTCTTTGCACTGAATAAGTTCAGAGTAACTGTTGTGCAGTGAATGTGGAATGAAACAGCTGTTAACTGCAGAGTTAATGACGCTATTAACACATCTGCTATCCTAACAACATTTAGGCCTCTGGTGAGCTGCAACCGACTCTATCGAGGTATGCCTGTCTACTGTTAAATGAGGCTCAGGTCAACATAGTCTGTCACTGATTACTATGGTGAACAAATGAAAAAACACACACACATTAGAACTTCTTAACGTGGTTTTAACAGAGGTGGAGTTATTACAGTATACAGTACACTATCAAAACATGTTTTTCTTATTTGTTTGTGATCACATTGACAATATCTTATTGCCTACATTTTTTTAAATATTGGAGTTTTGTTAATCCCTCAATTTTACAATTTCTCACATTCCGACATGCATCATAAAATAATCCCTTGTTTGTGTGTGATCTTGATTTATTGACTTTCATTGTTCCTTAGAGTTGTTCGTCTCTATACATTAGTATTTAATTTAACATAATATTTCCATTTTTATTCCAGAATGGAAATATTGCAAATATTTGAAATTAAACACATAAACATTATAATTATAAAAATGCTATTTTATACCAACTGATACTAAGTCAAGGGTTGTGTCTTGTCACATATGCACTCAGACCACACTTTCCAACACACACACACACACACACACACACACACACACACACACACACACACACACCTCAGACTACATTACTCTCTATAATCATTAGAGATGTCTGCTTCAGAAACATTCCTGCTGGGGACGCAGAGAAAGAGGGCTTCATCTGAATCCGCCCAGGCATGCGTTAAATATTGTGGCCTCTCCGGCTACGCACAGAGCAACACATACTCACTTCAGACACACACACACAAAGTTGCACAAAACCAGCATGACAAACAAACGCTATGAAAACAAGCGATCATCCTTGCTCCAATACACACATTGGCACGCAGGCTTTCACACACGTTTTGCACAAGGAGCACAATCTCGCTGTCCGTTCACACCGCAGAGTGCGTACACACACAACGGATGTGGGATTAGGCCAAAACACTGCGCTCACAGCTCTCCACCACAGTGTGAATGTACAGGCTGACAATCCACAGCAACGCCACGGCCCAGAAGCCCCCTGCTCTCAGAGAAGGGCGCTATGGCATCAGAATACTAAAGAAGAAAGTGCTGGCTGACTCAGAATGCAACGATTGCTTTACTGTGTAAACTAAAAGCTGTACGTCATAGCATGCAGCCTGGACTAACGATGTACTGTGTTATATGGGTTTTCCCCCATTACGAACAATACTGATACTGGGTGTTAATTGCTAATTGACAGCACAGGAAAAATACATGTAATAATCAAACAAATCAAATTTGAATTGAATTTTGAATTCAATAGAATCAATTAATTTAACTAGAATTGGTAATTAATACATTAATACATAATTTAATATGGTACAGAACTATCTAATAGGCTAATCTTTACCACTGTTGTTAGGACATGAGACTGCTGGGGATTGATAATGTGACAAGCAGCCCATAATGATTATATCACAGTCCACAGTGACCTTCCCTGTCATTAGTCACTCACGCCATATTAACGGTACACAATGGCTGTAATCACAGGCACTAACCGTGATGCATAGGTTTGTACCTGTGCTCAGACATATAACATATGGCGTGAACTGCAGCCCAGACAACACTATAACCAAGTTTAAGTAATGCTTAGTTCAACAAGCACACCGGTGACCTCCCTCGAAAGCTGCGACTCACCCAATATCATTCTGTGTGGTCCTTTCCCCTGCGCTGCCGGTCGACAAGTGTTTCCCCCTTCGCTCCCCACCCAGACGTTCCCTCGTTCAACCCGGGGAGAATGGCTCCAAATGCTGCTTTAAAGCTCCCGTCAGAGAGTCAGAGAGGCGCCGCGCGATGTGAGCAGAGACCGCTGCAGCCCATTCCGTCGCTGTCGCGTCTGCTCACTCCAGGTGAAGAGAGAGAGAGAGAGAGAGAGAGAGAGAGAGAGAGAGAGAGAGAGAGAGAGAGAGAGGGCGAGAGAATGTGTTTGCGTGCGCGTGTGCGTGTGTGTAGGCCTGTAGGCATGCACGAATGAAGGGTCCGGTGTTTGTGCAGTAGTGCTGCCTGTCTCAGGTAAGCCTGAGGACACTATGGAGGTGGGATGTGAGTGTGAGGGTTGAGAGAGAGAGAGAGAGAGAGAGAGAGAGAGAGAGAGAGAGAGAGGGAGAGAGAGAGGAGGTGGGGGGGGCCTAAACTGTGACAGCCACTCACA
>JAOEGT010117723.1:0-12075 GCA_025447795.1 Speoplatyrhinus poulsoni | reverse complement strand
TGTGTATAAGAGAGAGAGAGAGAGAGCGATAGAGAGAGAGAGAGAGAGAGAGAGAGAGAGAGAGAGAGAGAGGAAGATGAATTTGTCTTATGTTGGCTATTATTTACACTCATATCCATCATTGCCTTAAAATTATAAATTAGACCAAACTATTCTGAAGAGTCTATCTGCTGTAACAGTGACATTAATGGGCGGGCTTTGCTCATCAGACAAGACAAGACATAGACAAGCTATTACTGACTTAATTTCCATCAAGTGTCCTTGAGGAGATACATTACAGTGTATGTGACCTATTGATCTTCAGGAAACCTTTTTCCGGTCCTGTTGGGTCTGTCTGCAGACACTAACCAATTGGCCAATCCCAAGCCCCGCCCCTATTCGCCTGTCGTCCTATAACAGTTTGAATCCAACAGAAACCCCGTCAACTGTCTGTTTTCCTGTTATAGCTGTGTTGTTTTTTGTTTTGACAGGCAAAATGGGCGGGGTTTTGAATCGGTCAATTGGATCCCTGCAATGAAATGCTGACAAATGAAGCACAGGCAATACTACATTCTAAAACACAATGCTCTTCAAAAGTGAATAGTACAACGAAATGACAACACCCTGGACTGACTAACCCCTTTTAATCTGCTGTGCAGATGGAACCCTTCTCCCATCACGCCACTCGTTTGAATATTTACCACAGCTGTTGCATACTTGAATAACTTAGCCGACATCCAAGCGTGCATATGTGGAACCACTCTATTTACATTTCTGCCAACACACAAGTAAATGGATGGAACACAACTCTTAGTCTATTGCAATGCCACTGCGCGTGACAATCCACTTAAGATAAAACTAGCTACTGTATATAAAGACAATCAATTACACCTTATGCTTTGCACATTACACTCATTGTTCAGAAATTCTCTTTGACCATATTTCACTCATACACTAGCCTACCTGACCTACAGTATATTGTCAATATTCTTTTATCACTTTAGCTCCAACACACCTGCATTACATGTAGCACAAGTCAAGTGCATGCCCACCCCCCATATATAGAGTTATACACACACACATACAGTATATATACTGTATATACATATTCAGTATACGGTATATAGGCATATAAAGGTGGGGGGTACATATTTTAAATAAAGAAAAGTATCTTAGCTATACATTAAATCATAATAATTAACTACGCACTTATAAAGGTGAAAACTATTAAGTTTTAATTCAATTTCTGACTGAATAGCTTTTTTAGTTTTCCCCTTCAGCCAACCTTCCAGGCTATACCCATAGCCACTGCAGGGTAACATTCCTGCATATGACACTGCACCGGAGACACAGAAAGTGTGGGATTTTTTCTAAACAGCGGTTGCGTCTAGCTAGAAATAATAATTTTATGTAAAATATGGGGTTTTAATTGGGGGAATTATTTTCTCCTCTCTTGCAATTTCCGTCTCTACTCAAAGGCTCTGTATTGTATCACACCAGTCAAAGGACTACATTAGTATGGATTTCTTTAAATTATCTTCAGTTTGAATTTTATATTGCTCTCTTTACCCAAGGTTTTGCTATTCATATATGAATGATTAAAGAAAGCACATTACATCAGCTATAGTCACATATTGAAGAAATCCTGTGGCACTTGAGCAGCCATCTGTTATGGATTGATTATCCGGGGCCAACATATAATGAATGGCAACGTGAAACACAAACAGAAAAGAGAGACAGTCTATTTCCTGAAATCAACATTCTGTTAGACTTTGTCTCCCTTCAGCCAACGATTGATTGGAGCGTCCAAGACACCACATTTTGTGTCTTGCTATATATAGGCCTTAGCTGTCATTATCCTGAGGGATGTTGTTACGTTGTACAGTAATGCATCTATTTGTTAAACATTATCTGTTAAATTAGTGCCCTTACTTTTTAGCCTATTTCAAATGATCATTATCACTGGACAATATTCCCAATATCATGGCAGAAGGCCATTGATGTGACCCGGTACCTTCTAAGGTTGGGAATGACCTAACAGTGGTTCCCAACCTTTTTTCCTTGGAGACCCTCTCTTCCCCCACAAAAAGAGATGACTATACAGTATCTCTTACATGACATGTCACATGGATGGTTAGTCACAAGTCCATCTAAGGAGCTGTCCATCAAAACATTTTTAAAATGCACTTAATAAAAAATATACTTGTCAGTTGATTGAATGAGCCATCTGGTTGTTTTTGCTGTCGACACACCTAAACCACGCCGCACGCTTAAACCACGCCTGTGTATCTATCAATACGTTGCTGATTGGTAAGTTAATTTGCTGCTCGGACACATTCACAATGATTGGTAGGCTTTCCAGACTGATTCTCGCGGTGAAGTTGAAGTTGAAGCTTGCGAAATCAGGATGGAAAGAACATTTTGACAAACAAAATATTTTGAAACTTTTTTTCCGTTCCTTTTTTGGTGACAGATGAAAACAAACAGAATGTGGTAATGAACTCAGGCATTTGGACCCCTCTGTATATAAATCAGGCCTTTGTTCTGAGAAATGCCCTGCATGGTATAGATGGAGACTAAAACTTGTGTTTCTTCAACATTTTTCTCACCTTATTGATTGATTTACTGTGGATGCCATCTTTATGACTTCACAACCACATAATATAAATGCACATTATTCATATTTCATGTGATACGTTAGCACAGTTTTCCCTTCGGGACAAACGATTTCACACCGAATTATTCTGTTGTTTAGACAATTTTGTTGGTGGAAGATTCAAACTGCAAAGTCTACAGACTCCAGCAACGTGAGTCTGGTAAAGAAACACATCCACACTTCAAACATCATCATTCAACCAGCAATATATTCCTCGCAATTTCCGCCCTTGCCTATTGTCATATTCTTGTGAAGATTATTATTTTTCTTACCTAACAACTGCAGATGTAATACATAAACTGCCTCCCTGTTCCATGCAGATATGTCGTGTAATTTGCAGAAACAACTGGCTAAGAGTTTAATAGTTGCATTACTTGGCATTTTTGACTACAACAATCAATCTATTACTGTGTAGCAATGACCAGTGGCTTGTCAGCATTTATAAGGTCCCGTTCCCACTAAGAAAAGACAATCTGTTGAATAGCTGATTACAACTTCCGAATATATGACTAAAGCACAATAAAGTCAGTGAATCAATCATAATGCATAACACATTAGTCACCAGATGTAATGATGATGAGAGGTTGCAGCACCTGCATAATTCATTCAGTCAACCACAGTTAGGCTCACAGTGCATATTTCATGTTAATGTTCAACACACTGCTGAGAACTATAATTCAGTCATCAGAATCATAATAGTCTTTCTTGGTGAGTGCTGGTGCTTTTCAGTAAGATACAGATACAATATCACAATCAAAACAAAGTTAAAATAAGGCAGGTTTAACAAGTGCATAAGCCCATACAATATTCCCACCCCACCCATTCACCATACAACTCCTACGCAGTACAGTACAGTCAGTTCTTCCGACATGCTGCAGGGTGACTTTTATGGAAGGCTGCGGGCCTGACAGTGACCGCTAACTGCTTCACAGAGGCTCCTCCATCTTTGCGAGATGGTTTCGGGTGTATAACGAATAGTTCAAGGAGAGAAAGAGTGGTGCCATCTACGTGACACATTGAAACGCTCCCTCAGTGCTGTTTTACTGAGTTGAGTTCAGCCATACTGTAGCTTGGCTGTTCCCTTTTAAATCATTATGAATCTAAAGCCCACAGAATGTTCTGAAATGGCAGGACTACAGGGACACTTAATCAACCCGGACCTGTCAATGCCCGTTTACAGTATATCAGCCAGGAGAGACTCACTGAAGATTAATATTAGCCTGTACGTTAGTCATGTCAGAAGGGGAATGAATGTGTAACAGCAGAAATATGTAATGTTTAAATATATTTGTGATATACTAGTTAATTAATTAAATAGGGGTTTAAACCAAATAGTTGAAGCACAACTGAAGCAGTTAGATCAGCTCTTACAATAATGAGATCTTTTCTGGTATTTAAGATGATAACAAAAGTTGTATTTACCTGCCAGATACCTTTGTCTGTTACACATCCATCTGGGGAGCCATCCATTGAAACCGTTTTATAATGGCAGACGCTTTCAAAAACGACTTTGCCGGTGATTGGACGAACCTGTGAACCCGTAGAGCATGTTGTTATCCATGCTTGCATTAGAAAAGTCTGGAAAGAAAACATATTTTCCATTGAGAAAAGCCTTTGCTCTTCTAATCATCTAAAACTGATGACACACAGTATTGCATCATTTTCTACGTTAACATCGGTAGGACCCGCCATTGTCGCTTTCAAGTCGCCTTGGTCCCACCTAAACCACGCCCGTAGCGAACAGTACACAGCTGATTGGCCACACACTAGCTTTACCGTCCTGAAAAACATTGACTTCCAAGTTCTCCAGACTGATTAGCATGTCAAACTCAAACTGGAGCTGATCTTGCTAGGCTAATACTTCATGGACATTGAACAGGTAATGTATGTTGTAAAATGTGTGAGATTGCCTTGATGGGCAATTATTATTATTATATAATCATTATTCTAACTGAATGTTGTTGGTTTGGTTGTTTGGTTAAAACCATTTGCTAACTGCTGTACATGTAAAATACTGTACTATACAGTATCTACTCTATGTGTATTTGATTGTAAAATGAAACGCAAGCATCACAGCGCGCATATTCTACTAAAAGGACCAAGGGAAATGCATATTGTATAATAGGCTAAAATGAAATTGTGCTTGTGTAATGCATGCGTGTGCATGTGTGCGTGTGCGTGTGTGTGCGTGTGTGTGCAGATGGCCCTTGCAAATGGATAGGTATTCATATCAGTGAGGTTATCCTAATCATAATGATATGTCATTGAGAGGAGGATGCCCGGATTGTTTTGAACAGGTGCCAGACAGAAGACGATAAATAGGCACCTCATTTGTAGCCAGGCTGGCACAGCGCAACGCAGCAGCACAACATGGTAGCAGAAAGAGAGAAAGAGAGAGAGAGAGAGAGAGAGAGAGAGAGAGAGAGAGAGGAGGGTGAGTGGAGCAGGTCTGTAAATAGTGAAATCACTAACAGCAACAACACACTATAATTACAGGCAAGCACAAAAGAGTCCACACCGGAACACCCAGCAAACACGATACATACAGTACACACACACACACACAACACACACACCACAGACACAAACAGACACAGACAGATGTGCACGTGCAGGAATGGTGATATTTATTGTGCATGTACGGTATCATATTTTGGGCTGTTTACTGTATGTTCTGTATGCTTGCTACAGATTCATTAGCTGGGAAGGCCTGGGAGTTATTTCTGGCCTGAAGAGGGCCATCAATCGTCCTGGGTTTCTCTGCACCATTTGCTTCCATTAAACATCATTCATGCGGGGTGATGCGAAGTAATGGTCAAAATACAATATGTCAAATGAATGGGAAACAGAGAGGGCATAAAGGGTTATGGGAAAAATCGAATGCAGACCAAGGAAATTGAGGCACTCGGTCCCATCAGTGTTTACAGAATGTTTTGTGGACACTATGATTTTATGTAATCAACCCGTTAATATCTACAAAGTCTGAGTACGAGAGCTGTGTGACACCCATGCCCATGTATCAACATACTAATATCTCATTCTCTAGTTCTGTCTACAGTTTCTGGGGATCAATTTCTTTGGACTTTTCTATGGAGCCATCATACTTTGTTCATAACTGTTAACACTGTTTACAGTTATGTTTTAAGTAGTTTTGAATAATTTACCTTTAATTATTTTTTTATTGGTATTGGACACGGTTGTCTTGTAATATCAGGATAGTAGAAGGAGGGTATTGCTACAGTTTTACAGTAATGTAAAATGTACATCTAAACAACAACAATTTTTAAAGTACATATATATGCAAAATACATATTAACCCCTTCATCACTAGGCCAGATGTGTATATAAAATTGATATACACGTCTGGCCTATTGAGGCCAGACTATCTTGCCATTTACATGTCTAGTTACAATTAATATTATCAATAGTAACTAGACATATATATGAAAAAATAACCATACCTCAACAAGTTGTGGGGATGGGGGGGTGTTACGTGCACGACCCATTTAGGGATGAACAGGTTTTAAAGTGATTTATGCTTATAGGACACGATCTTAGCCAGATGTTTGAGTGAAAGATTACACGTCTCAGTTCAATGCCTCTCTGGAGACCTTTTGTCAGACTTTGTCTGACTTCAGTGGAGCAGTTCCGAATGTTAGGTCAAACTAATACTTCCATTACAGTATTCTTTTTATTTTTAATTATTTTTGTTAACATTATGCATACTTTTCATCATTCAAACTCAGTAAACACATTGAAACTGCCAGCACATAATATACTGTTTAGCAAATGTTTACAAATATGCAGCTAGGCAAAACAAGTTTGTTGTTAATGTGGTTCAATTGCCTTATGTTATGATATAAATGGCACCTGGCTGATTTTCAATTCAGGGTGCCCAAACTCACTATATATGAATTGTGAAAGCAAATGTGCAAGGTGGTATTGAAGAATAGTATTGTTACAGTTTTAATGTAAAATACACATAAACAACTAATTGATATAGAAGTTTGTTTTGTGTCTACATTTAGAGTACATCTACGGGCAATATATAGACATAATATCTGTACATAGTAAGTGGTACTACAGTAAATGTGAAGTGTTACAGATAAATGCTTCTAATTAGTTAATTGGGTGTTTTAATTAGTCATTGTAAGAACTGTGAAAAATGTGAAGGATATTGTATCTTGTCTTTCAAAGTGTCAAAGGGTCACTATATTATCTCTTGCTGTGTTTGGAGTGTCACAAAAGCACGTTAAAACTTATTTAGATGTGCCCGTCCCACACCAGTGCAAAGTGTCTTTCTGTTCTTTCTGCCCATGCACTCCCAACACCCACACACTACAATGCAAGAGAATACTTTTAAGGTGTTTTAGAAAAGCCAAACATTAATCAACCTTCTCTTTAGTTACAGGTAATTAACATTTTATATATATTTTATATATTTATTTTATATATATTTTATATTTATTTTATATATTTATTTTATATATATATATATATATATATGTATATATGCATGATTTAATGGCAGCCAAAGCCCGTGATTATATACAACACTTTAGCAGTACTGTACATTCACTTAACAATGTGTGTACTTTTTTGCAATGTGCATTCAAATCAAAACCACCCTGGATGCATTTATCATATCAGCAGGTCATGGGGAATTTATTCAAGGGCAGTCATTAAGATTCTATTTTTCAGTGTTCAAGCACTTCGGACATCTCAGACATATACAGTATATTGTTTTAAGGCACTGTAATGTCCAGGGGTGCTAATAGAGATAGTGCTGCTTCCATTCAGTTCTATGACACCAGTGCACTAACCACCGGCCTGTTGTCATCACCTCAGCCACACACCGGACTCATATCACCTCATCATCGTTTGTCTGGGCTTTCTTTTTATTTTATTACTTTCAACTTGCTGTGAAAATGCCTATATTTGTGTGGTGAGTGCAGGTAGCCTGTCTCCACCTGAAGATTGCTCTCAGCTTCGTTTTCGCTGATATTATAGTCTGGAAACCCCTTGTTCACATTAGTGTTCACTCAGCCACTCTGGATCAAGAAGGTATTTTCTGTTGTCACTGTACATGCTCAATCCATGCGCTCTGTGTCAGCAACAACTGCAATGGAAAGAAATGCACTGTAGTTTTTCACCCGCCAACTCTGACAATACTGTACAGTGTGTGCTTTCTGCCAAGGATGGGCCTATCACCAATTTTATGGCAGTCTATGTCACATACAGCGTTTTTCATTGCCTCACACAGCGATGCCCTTGCTAATCTTACAGCTGCCACTTCTGAGACCATGTTGAGATTGAAGCAGTTACAATATAAAAATGGCCTCAGGAAAAACGTTATAATAGATAAACTACGGTCTTGTATTGGCACAACGTGAAACCCCCTAAAAAAATGCCAAAACATTTTAAAATAATATAAATGATACAGTACACCTTCCTTTCTTATGTACCGCATTATTGTATATTACAGTGAGAAATGGTACACAATGCCAAAATAATGTATAGGTTTACAGTAACTAACTGTAATTAACTATGACGTCAACAGTCAATGGCAGGGGTGGACAATATTTGGTTTAAGGCTTAAATAGGGATTCGGAAGTTCAACAGAGGGCTGCATATACAGTATTACCGTGGACAAGCCTTATATCCTGAAAAGCATTTCAGACACGGAAGACACACTCAAATGGATCTATATTAGTTTATTTATTTATTATTGATTACATTTTCAAATATATCTGCCATATTATGAACAGCAGCCAGAATCAGTTTATTAGCTTTGATCTTCTGTCTTCAAATGTGACTGTAGAAAAGATTTCCTGAGCTAATAAAATACATCTAATGATTATATATATTAAATCTGAATAGTAATATCAATGTGTCAGCTGAGCCATCATTTTACAGATATGTTAAGATAATATATAGCTACTATAGCAAATTTGCACATTTGCTCTTGAGAAGTATATACATATAAAGCTAGCACCACTAAAGATTACAGCTTGTATGTTAACTAGTTAGTTAACAGTGGGATGAACCTTAGACCTGTCAGACAGGGCAGAAGAATGAAGAATTTGTTCACGCATTAATTGTATGCTTTACATTATCTGGCTGCTGCTCATATGCTGGAAACCCTTGCAGTTATAAAGCTGCAACAGACTTACCTAGACAAGCCAACGTCCAACATAATGCCAGAACTTTCTCTTGAAGTGTTACAATAATCAAAGCAAAGACTAACTATTCCACTTTTACTGTAAGCAGAATTGAACATTTCAACCCTTGACTCTGTAGCTTCCCTGACGCATGCATTGGAATGTACTAGCCTACTGTTTATTTAGCTTATTTTCACTGTTCATCTTCTCTGTAGGTAAATATCATTCAATTGTAATTCCATCTAAATTAGTAACTAAAATGAATATATGTCTCTAGTGATTTGTGCACTCATATCTAGCACTCATTTAAGCAGGTCTAGGGTTTAAACCTTGTATATCTTTGATAAAGAAACAAACATAATGTGATACTCAATGATGGGAAAATGTATGTGTGTGCGTGTGTGTGTGTGTGTGTGTGTGTGTGTGTGTGTGTGTGTGTGTGTGTGTGTGCATGTGCGTGTGTGATACGTCCTTCATTATTGATTCATTCAATTATTATTTAAATAATTAGTCAATATTACATTTGGAGAACATGGAGAACATGTAGTACAGACACAATGTTTTTGTGTAATGCAATCATTGTGTGAAGACCAATACTATAATACATTGTACTATGGTAAAACTGTACAGTCTTAGCACTGGATCATGCTGTGCACTTAAACAGTAATGTATTTGCATGGTGTTGCCATAATAGTGGAACACAAAAAAGAAAACACACACCTTGTGTAGAGAGGTGCTGGCTGGTAAACGACAAGGAGAAAATTCAAATGGAGCCGTACACTCTAGAGCAGTGTTTCCCAACCCTGGTCCTCGGGGGAACACTGCCCTGCATGTTTTAGATGTCTCCCTGCTCCAACACAGCTGATTCAAATGAATGGCTCGTTATCAGGCTTCTAACATATATATATATACACATACATACATACATACATACATACATACATACATACATGCCTACCGTACATACATACATACATACATATAGTTGACCACATACAGCAAGTTGACCACATACAGTATATAGTTAAACACATTTGTTGACCACATACAGCAGTACCTGTTTGAATAAGTGCTGCTGTTCAAAGGACTCAGTAGAAGCCTCAACCCTTATTGGTGAGGGCAGAGCATTCCAATATTTGGGTGCAACAGCCTCAAAACCTCGATCACAACAGTATGGTGCACAGAAATGTATCCCTCAGCCCCCTGTCCTGCTGAATCTGATACATCGGTGGGCGAGGGGGAGGGGGTCATAAGAGTCAGGGAGCAGGATGCGTGGGGGGGGGGTCGCCTGTCATTCCCAGCGTCCTTTGTGGGTTAATTCAGCTGGAGGCAGGTGTGCCCTCTGCTGCGAGGTGAACTGGCTTCTAGACACCCACAGGACAGCTCTTACTTTAGCTGTGACTGATGAAAGACCCACTGGCTCTGATGTGTGTGTGTGTGTGTGCGCGCTAAAATATCTCCATTCATAGCCCTGCAAGAGATGACCAGACTGCAATGGGTACAGCTGACGGCCACTGTCCACTGGGTTATGTGAAACCACAAGCCCAAAGGATTCTGTGCTTATACAACATCCTGCTTATGAAGTTAAATCAAATACTTTACATTAATACGTCAATACAATATTGGCATTGATTAAACTTTTTTTTTTAATCAAAACAAAACATTGGCGTTGAAACAGTTGTGTTGATAGTACCTTTAGCAACCAAAAATATGCTTTGGTGTTTCATTGTTTATTCTAATATGCTTTATCAATGTCAATCTTATGTTAGTTTCATCATGTAATCTATTTTCAGAATGATACAAAAGTTTTTTTTTTCTTTTCAATATCAGATGATGGGCCATTCTGATTAAAAGCACAAACGGGGGCACAGATTCATAAATCCCAAACATGTGTATTGGTGCTAGCCTGTCACGGAACGCGCTGTACTGAACGATGTGGAGGTGCAGCGTAGCGCACCCCTATGCTCAAGTATGCGGAACAGCGGCGCAAGAGTTCAACCTCCGTGAACTTTGCATGCTGCTCAAGTGACAACATGAGCAGCGTGAGGTGGGGGAGGGGAAGGATAGCCTGTTGTGGCTAAGGAGAAATTGATTGTGTAACAAGGTTTTTTATTGGTTGTGCAGACACCAAAGGAGAGTCAGAAGCAGATTAACAATTAATATACAATATTTATTTAATACAACACCAATGGAGCAGATGAAGGTTGGGGTCAGCAGCTCACCACCAAAGCGTTACACATCCCCAGATGGCAGTGGATCAACTTCAACACGTGTGTGATTTACCATGGCATTTTTGACATAAGAAAATATGTTATTTATAATACTATTACAGAATAGTATTATTTTGGGGAAAAAAATGTCTGTGTAAAATGACCAAATAACTATGAACTACATTATACTTACAGTACATATACAAAATCAACAGAAAAGCTGAATTCACATTTCATTTCTTTCTGAAATACATCGTTAGATGCCTCTTTTAGTGACCTCAGCCTTTGTTCAGGGGCTATTGTCATCAGACGGTGCCCAACCATCTTTGGGTGTTTTGACCCTTAACCGCAACACCCTCCGGTTGGCGGGTCAGCAGTGGTGGCCAAATCACTGCTCATCAGCCCTCAGGGTAGGATTACGCTACTAATTGTCTAGCGGGGGAACGTAAAACTACGAATTTCCATGTTAAATTTGTGAAAAGCAAACCACATATTTTGGAAATTATTTTTCCAAACAAGGTCTATGATACGTTGCACCTTTGAATTGTGACTCTAGCCAATCAAAGTCCTTAGGATGCAGCTATAATATACCTATCGTGTCTTACAGTATGCACTGTATGCCTTACCCCATGCAGAAGAGGCACAGAAACATGCATAGAAATTCTCCAAAATCCAACAAATAAAGTGTAGGAAATGATCAGTAAGGTGGGCCACTCGGAAGCTGTAGGGTAATTCTAACACTGAACATGAACAAAGACAGTTTGTAGCAATATCCTCCTCAATGCACATGCATGCCGTCTTCAACATGCCAATACAAAACACCTTGGCGGACATTCAATATCTTCAGATGCTGGGGAAGGCAATTGTTCTGTGACTGTGTCAGTGATGCGGTGATTTGACAGAGCAGCTGAGATGACGTCAAATTGTTAGTGTACTTTATAAACAAAGAACAATCAGACCCACATCAAACACACACAGATAAACTTTTTGTGTTTTTTTTTTATTAGAAGACAAAACATAACAACTTAAACCCCTGTGCATCACAGTCTAATTTAGCTCAATTGCTGCC
>JAOEGT010117722.1:0-27190 GCA_025447795.1 Speoplatyrhinus poulsoni | reverse complement strand
GGGGTCCCTTGCTGAAGCTGCTGCCCCCGCGACCCGACTCCGGATAAGCGGGAGAGGATGGATGGATGGATGGATAATTTGCATTAATGAGAAATGTATACTGTATGTATTATGGTCCCAGCCTCGTATTTAATATTTAGCAACCTTATATAGGCACTATAATCCACAGAAACCACTCACATGCTTTAATGGCTTGCATTGTTTTTTATATATCTGTGTCCAGTCAGTCAATCTAAATTCCATCAGTCATTAAAATGAGGCGCAGCCATGTAATTCACTTTTCCACGAGCGTGATACGTTTGACTTTATGGCGGTGTTATTGACAGTCTCAGGGAAACAGGCCAACCCATCAGCAGGGCTGGCCTGTTATTGGCCGGTTGGCATGTTATTTTTAGCCCAGCGATGGAGAGAGATGCCGGAACGCCCACCGTCAACACGATTGACGACTCGGTGAGCTGCGTACAGAGCCTTACCTTGTCCCCTTGCCGACGGCGTAGCCCGAGGAGGGGTATGATTGTGATTCGCTGCGCACAGGGAGCGCAGGGCATAGCGCATTGCAGACTTTGATCTCTGCCTAAATGTAACACCGGCTCAGTCCCTGTTTGACCTCTGGAGCCCTACACAGAGGCAAGAGTGACGTTTGCTTTACTGACAGGTCTCTCAGAGGACCTGTGTGTGTGTGTGCGTGTGCGTGTGCGTGTGCGTGTGTATAAGGAGTGTGTTTTTCTCTATGGTGTTTATCATCATTTATTATTCAGTGGGCCAAGGGCAGCAGGCATTGCTGTTAAAAAAAAAGTTAGCAGGGTGCATTTGACCTGTAGGCAGAAACAACCTCAAGTGTTTAAACAAACCACATGCATCCGTCTGAAGGTTTTACATAAGAGTCTCAACCGTTCACATTTGTCTCCATCACTCCCGGAGTTATTTTGGGGCATTGAACAGGGGTTGATGATTATTTATAGGAGGAGAGATCTGTTATGTAACTGGCTCTAGTGAGTCAAGATATGTAAATGTCATTATTTGGAGTGCAGTTACCAGCCTATTCTCCCCTCAGCCTAATCAAGAAAGAGATCGGCTTTAGGCTTTTCAGAGGAAGCATTTGAGACATTTCCAGCAAGTGACATTTGCCTAATTGTGCATGAAAGGACAGATGTTGTGTGTGTGTGTGCTTACATGCACATTTATGTGCCCGTATATCATCACATGCACACGCATTTGTCTGGGAGCGAGAGAGAGAGAGAGAGAGAGAGAGAGAGAGAGGGAGAGTGAGGGAAAGAGAGGGAGAGAGACAGTCGTCATAGGATCATGTGATCGCTGGGTTTCCTTGGAGACAGCAGCGGTGTAGTACATTGAGATGCTTCGCCTGCTCAGTTGAGAGGAGAGCATCTGGAAACAGCTGCGCTTGGATGTACCCGGCTAGCCAGGCAGGTGCTCTAGCAGAGGTAAGTGGTGGCTTCTGTGTCTGCTGTACCTGATTTGGGACTCTGGGACTCTCTCCAGTTTTTGTGTAAAAGCGTCCGCCTCGTAGCAGACATAAGCAGTTGTGTAAAGTTGAGAGAACTACTCAGATCGTTATCCTTTCTCTCTTTTTTCCAATTTAACTTCCTTACAGTATGGATTTCAACAGTATCAGCATCACTAGTGTGTGTGGTAAATAGAAGAGAAACTCAACATTAGGACAGATGCATTCCTAATGAAAGACTGTTATTCCATTGTTTCCTCTGATATGCCTTCAGGGAATGTCATGTACTGTATGATTGGGGCATCTCTTTATAAAGAACAAGCTGACCTCCAGAGGAACTGCATTCGTGCGCTGAATGAGTCATTTGTCTGCAAATGATTTGAACACAAGTTGCCAATTCTCCTGCCCCAATACCACGTTGACTTCAGCGATAAGAGACGGTGTTGTGTGAGCGTTGCCGCTCTGCCTGCATAGGTCTAATTCAGTTATGACCATGATATCACACTAGAGGCTGTTTAAAGAGCAGAGCTATGGAGATATGCCGCTGGGCTATGTTTCTGGCGGGGACTATTACGAACACCTGAGCTGCAGAGACGGATATTTTGATGGGCTAATGAGATGCCGTGGTCCAGGTTTGGGTGCCAAGGAGAGAGCTAGGGCCGCATGGACCCCATCTATATGTTTACTTGCACAAATTACCTCCAACAATGTCACCTTTCACGGGGTTTCACAGACTTCCAGTTTAATTCGATTTTGTACCTACTGTTGTTCCACTTGCTCATTTTAATTAAGTTCGAGCTAATAGTGTTAACAAATTATAATTAGCCATTGCCAGAAAAGTCCATTCTTTTATTTAACTCAATGGAAACGTGTGTATTACGCCATGCTATGCTGGCGCGCTTCACGCAGTCAGACAGTTATTTACTTATTTATTTGGTATTCCGGTTTTAGACCTGGTTTGTACAGTGTGATTATATTGCGGTCAGGACCGCTGATTCGTGATTTTTTAATAAAATGCAAATGTGAGGGGCACCACATCTTGGTGACGAGCACCGCAGACAGGGCTCTGCAGAGCAGCATTAAAGACCTTTAATCTTGTCTTATAGTCAGCCGCAGTCCGTGGCCAGCGACATGAACGACACAATGCTCTTATCCTCCGGGGCTCCTACGCCTACCAAGAGGTAAGTGTCTGGTAACAGCGCACGCTACACGCTATGACTACACACTCACTTTGAAGATGCTAGCAGGAAGCCACAGAATCAGCTCTTCTGAATAGTGGTAGCCATAGCCACCCAGTTTAATGATGAAGTGACTAATTTATGCACGCATATATTACCCTATGTATCATCATTATTATTAGTAGTATTATTGTGTCAACATTGCAAATAATAGAGTATCAATACTATCGGTAATGTTGACATATTCTGAATTTGGAATATGTATTGACAGTTCTGAATGCGGTAGGGTTTTTAAAGGTCACTTCTGTTTGTTTACTAGTCATACGGGTTCAGCTTTCTCTTTCATCAGTGGAAACGACCAGCACAGCAAAATGAAAGAAATCACAGATGTTATTTGTTCCCTCACACTTGACACACATTCTAGTCAGAGTAGCATGCCCTTGCGAGGGTATTTTTAGAGGACAATTTGTTACGCAGCTGTCAGGAAGAATATGTGAGGACTCCCAGCTAGAAGGCAATAGATAGATATTATCTGAGCCCTATCGTGTAAGCGGAGAGCAGAGATCTGGTGAAAGCGGTCTAATTGTCCTGTCACTCTTCTCAGTTAAAGGGCGCCTCCATTATTGTTTATTTGCTATGGTAAGGAAACATCTAATGGTGCATTGTGGTTATGAATTCCATAAAGGCAGATGACTTTCTGAATGCTACGATGCATCTGTTCTTGGTGTCTCGGCTCGGTAGATTTCCCATCTGTACCTAGACATATACAGTAATTTACATTTCATGTATCGGACATGTTTCTATAAGTACCTGGTATACATTTACAGGGAGGAGACATGGCATGCTCTGTTTACATGGCAGAAATCATTATTTTATGGGACACTGACATTTAGTCCCACTGTGTATATAGTAAGTAGTAAGTATAGTAAGCAGTAATGAAGAAGCCAGATAACCTTTCTTTTGACATTGTGCTCTGTGAGTCAGGGCGGTTTTGTGAGGGCCATCATAGGCAAAATACTCTTTTGTCCTGTTGGGTGGGTGATTTGAATTAGGGGAGGGGGCAAGAGCAGAAGTGTCCTCATGTTGTGGGGGAGATGTGTGCACTACTGTCAGCCACCAAAACATTGTGTATCATGTGAGTGGGTAAAGGTTCATGAGCGAGCGATCCACAGCCTAGCTAAGTTCTTATTGCAGTGGGCAGACCACGCTGTCAGTAAGTCTATAGGAGCTGCTGACATACTGTCACTTTAGGTTTGTGAATAGGAATCCATAGACATATATACAATGTACTGCTTTTCCTCACGACTTGAAGATGACAGTGCTAAATAACGCAAAGCTCCTCACAGCGTTGCCTCAGTTCAATAGTCCCACACAGATTCTCTCGCTTGAAAGGAAGGTTTGTCCCATTTCTGTTGCTGCTGTTGTCTGTCATTGGACTAACAGACAATTAGTACCCTACCTTTGCTTGGACACCCTGGTATGTAACTCCAGAGCAGCATTTGTAATTCAGACAAGAAGCTACATGTTCAGTGTGAAATGGTGTTCTGATTGGGTCTGGACATGCCGGGCTTGTCTCAGTGCGTCAGTCACAGTCTGGCCTGATAGTGCCTCTTCAACTGACATGGCATCTCCTCTCTGCCCCCCACCCCCCACTCTTTCTCTCCCCCTCCCTCACCCGCTCTCTCCCCCGCTTCCTATTTCCATCTCTCTTCCTCTCTGTCTCTCCCTCTTGCTCAGACAATCGCTCACTGCTGGTCTTTCAAGGGCGAACCGGCACCCTGCAATTTATTTCCTGTTAGTCATGCAGAACCACAGCACCGGCAGATGTAAAAAAACTGCCTGGGCTGCCAATGAGTTTTAACTGAGAGTCGACCAAGTGAAATCTCTGACTCATCCGTTTGGTGTTGCATTGTGTGTTTACACCAGGAGGGGCCAGTGTTGGTTCAGGTCGGGTCTAGGACGTATGCAGTGACTTTTATTCACCCCTGAAATAACAACATCTTGCCTGCATGGGCGACATGATGATGATCCAGTTGAGAGCAACAACATATGTTGTTGTTGTTGTTGTTGTTGTTGTTAATATGTCATCAACGAGGTAGATAAAGTCGTAAAGTTGTGTGGTCAGTTGCGTTCTGTGTAGGTATTGGAAAGTGCTGGACTTTTGAAATCTGTCTGAAACATGGAATTGAGCCAGAATGTCTCTCTAACCCAGTAAGTCCTGTGGTTAAAATTACAACATAACTTTTAGCTCTCCAAAACGAAACATTTGCAAATACCAAACGTCGGCCTGGCCTGGGCTGTGAACCTTGGCTTATGCCTAACTCAAACAGAAAGAAATTCTGATTTAACAGACAAAAATATGTCCACAATGACTATGTATGCGTCCAGGAATAGGAGATTATGCAACTGTTGCACTTAGTGCACACCCAGGCTAATAAATAGGTTAAGGGCTTTCAAGTGCTTCCTGGAAAAGAGCAGAACAACAGATTGTATTGTGGCACTCACTTTAATCCCACCTGCAGCCTGTTAATAAGGCTTTAGGTTACGTTTAATATCCAGCAGTTCACTGCCGAAATCTCCATTCTAATATAATGAGTCTAGGTCTTGTACATAAACAATGATTGTAGCAGTGAGCGAAGTAATTATCTACTGCTTTAGGAAATGAGGTGATACCATCTGGAAACAAGAGGAGGACATTTTGTTTTTACAAAATAACACTTGCTTTTGTCTGCAAGTGCAACTGCAAGTGAAAGTATCTCGCATTTTTTACATTTTACACTTTAAGAATAATTAAGAATTAAGAATAAAAAGATAAGTAAAAACATTTAAATTAGTTAACTTAAAAGTTAAAAGCATTTAAGGAACTATAATAATAATAATAATAATAATAATAAGATAAAAAGTAGACTTAGTCTTTTTCCCATTCATGTTCTTGCTTGGCCACTAACTAGCATGTACAGTAACTAGCAGTACAGTATGGTCAGAGTGGACATGCAGGACTGGCTACTACCCTCATGTATGTGAGCTGTTGTGGTGAGGGTTTGAAGCCACATTGGGTTATAATGGTCATGATCTTACCCTGGGGTGGATGAATGGTAGTCCCAGGCTGAGAGCTGTGCACTGTTCCTGTCCTTCATCGCCCATCACTGCTCCTCATCGCAGACCACTCGTCTTGTGAGATAGGAGAGCATATGCACCGTCATCTGTTCATGCCATATGCCACGCCCACCGCCTCCTCGTGCTTGTTTGACTGCTCCAGCCGATGGTAATGTCATTGTGATAGGTGCTGGCACGGTAACTGATGCATCTGGCCTGCCGTTCGCAAACCTTTTCATATAACCACCGTAATGCTATAAATGCTCTATTTAAATTACTGTACTACGGCCGGGCTTCAGGATGTGTGTGTGTGTGTGTGTGTGTGTGTGTGTATGTGTAAAGTTTGTCTCTCTCTGACATTGGCTAGTGTCTTGGAGAGTCCAAGTCGACTGGACGAAGAACACCGTCTCATCGCTCGATATGCTGCCCGCCTAGCAGCTGAAGCAGGAAACTCTACGGTGAGTACCAACCATAACCCTAACCCTAACCTAACCCAACTCTATGGTGAGTACTAACCATAACCCTAACCCTAACCTAACCCAACTCTATGGTGAGTACTAACCATAACCCTAACCCTAACCTAACCCAACTCTATGGTGAGTACTATCCCTATGCACTCACCGTCTAATGCTAATGTTGTTGCTTACGCTAGTGTGTCACTTTATTATTATAACATGTTCTATAGTAAGAATTTATTTTGTAGAATAGAAATAAATGTGTTTGCCATTTGTCCCTAATTGGGTTCATACAAATGCATGTGTGTCTACAATAGCCTGGTTATAACCTTCCTGTTTTCACAATTTGTTACATATCAGTCTTGAAACTTTCAATTGAATGCCGTTTGTCATCCAGGCGGTGCCATTAGCTGTCAGTCAAATCATTAGCAATCAATTTAACCACTTTTCACCAATCAGAACAAGACCCTTATTGGGCTGCTTTTCTGAAAACAGGCACTTAATAGCTGTTGGCACCAACTGAACTATACACCTGGATACTAATTGTTGTTCTCTGTGATCTTCAAACAGTGTTCCCAGACTGAAAGGGAAAGTTGTGGAGGCAGAGATTGGTTTTAACCAGGATACCAGAAAGCATATGCAGACCATTACTGCAGTGTAAACCCTTGGTACTCTATTGGTTACCTAATTATGACAGATGCTGCAAAGCGACTGGAAAGTATAGGGATTCTTTAAACATCTGAATGAAAATGCCAAATGTGTAAAACATGCTGCAATGCTAGCTCTAATGACTTGCAGTTTACTGCAGTGTGTTTCTGTGTAACGGCCATTTAAAGAATAGATCAGCGCTAGTGTGATGCAGAGCCATAATAATCTGTGCTGCGCGCTTGTGGTCAGCAGATAACACGCTCTGTGACCATGTTGTCTTGCAGCAACAATGTCCTCCGACAGACCTGAGCTTCAACTTCGACGCCAACAAGCAACAAAGGCAGCTGATTGCAGAGCTAGAAAACAAAAACAGGTGAGCCTGTGCTATTTAAAGGGACCCTGCTTGACTGTAGTCTAGCCTCAAGTCCCTCGAACACCGAATATCTACCCCGAATCACTGTTCACATATTGAAGAGCAACTCTCTGCTGCTGCAGTGGGATGGGTAGAGAACTGTGTGTTTCCAACCAAAACAATAGCTTACAGTGCCAGTTAATGCTTAAATGGGATATCAGTGTTCCATCTGCTAATGCAGTTTCTCTCACAAAATCTATAATTATGTGGAATTACACGATTGATTGGCCAACTCATTTGGATGAATCATTAGTGGGTGCAGTGGCGCTGTTTTGTCTGACTGAATTTGAAGCCTACAGTAAGTCAACAGCTGACAGTGCGTCGACATTCTGATATGTGTCACGGCATATCCAGGGAGATCCTACAGGAAATCCAGAGGCTGCGTTTGGAGCACGAACAGGCCTCCCAGCCCACCCCAGAGAAAGCCCAGCAGAACCCAACGCTCTTGGCTGAGCTGCGGCTCCTCAGGTGCAGCAAGCTATTCTTCCTGTAGCCATTAGCCAGACACTTATCTCACGGTATCTCCCAGTGTAATAAACCCACTGCCGACTCAAGCTAAGTTTATACGATGCACTGATATCATCTGATAAATTGCACTAGGGAATTCCTACCATGGCATTGCAATGAGGTTTTGATTACCTTATATCTGGATGTAGGCTGAAATAAGGAAATGAAACAGCTAAGCTGGCCCTGTAGGCCACTTGGAAGAGTACTATTTGTAGTTACAGTAGAGTACAAATCTGCAACATAAGAGGCAGTAGTATACTTCTATTTGCTTTATTTTAACTGTACAAATAAAATGATTGTGCTGATGAGTAGTACTTAAGTTGTATAGTGCTTTATGTCATTATACAACATTGGTAATACACCATCTATTTGAATTAAAGTATTGAAGTAGATCAGTTTAGTTACAATCCGATAGACTTGGTCATTGTGCCGCGGTGATCTCTCCTTGCTGTTTGTTTTCTGAAACCTGATGATGTACATGCTGGAGGAAGCATGGCAAATACCCGTCTGTCTTATTTCAAGTGTCTGGAGGCGTTATCTTATGCATTGAGCCTGATTGTGAGTGTGACATCCCCTCTTAGCACAGCCAGGGTTGGATTCATAGCTGAGACCAGGATATAATAGGTAATTTTGATTCAGTTGAAGAATGTTTTTCTTTTTTATTTGATAGGTTGCTGCACAGGCCTGATAGTGATTTATGTAGCAGGTTTAAGAAGACAAAGATTGTCAGTGGCAGCAGATGTTTGTGAGTGTTTGGCAGACACTGATGCTGAATACACTCAAATTTGAATTAATTCAAATGCAATACATATATTGACGTCTAGAGGGAGCATATGAGCCTGTGATGGCCAGTCTAGTCTAATAAAGAGTTCCATAGTTTTTTCTAATGGAGCCATATTGGCAAGACATGGTCAATAGGATAGCTGCACTATGACATTCTTAGAAAATCTGTCTTTATATGCCATGCAATGTATAGCCCATACTGTATATGCCTTAATTGTGAGCAACAGCCAATACTTGTATAATAGGCATACCGTAAACATTATGAACTTGCTTGAAAGTCTTCATGTTGTATTTGTTGTTTTAGTTTGAGTAGGTAAGCTAATAATACCTAGTTAGTACTGCTAGCAGGCTGTGATTGCAGTGATTTTTGCTCTTCTCCATGTGAGGATTTTGTAGTGTATATGTCAGTTATGCTGCCACCTTCAGGGTGAGCATAGTACTGTTTAGAATAGTTCCCATTGACTTATAGGCTACTGAACTTGATTCTTGATTCTGTTAGAATTATTCTCTGCCACGGGAGCCGCCAGTTCAACCTTGGAGAGCCGCGCAATGAGAACCTCTGGTCTAAGCAGTTGACAAATAAGGAAGACTGAAATGATTGTTAGGAATATAGTAACAGAACACACAGTAACAGAATATAGTAACAGGTATAGTAACAATGTTGAACATCTAATCACAGATAATTATATTGGTCAGGGTGACATATTTACAGTTTATCTAGATTTATATTTCTAGTTTAGCTAAATGAAAGCACGGTAGATATTAAGAAGACACTGAGAAACAATAAAAACTCCCAGACAATAATAAATCCCTACGTCACAGTTCCAGTCGGTGCAAGCAAGGTCCTAGCATGACACATGCTAGTTTGCCTAGCATCCAAACATGCTAGCATGCCTAGCATGTGTGATGCTAGCTGATGTTGCTCCACAGACACAGGAAGGATGAGCTGGAGAGACGCATGTCTGCCCTGCAGGAGAGCAGAAGAGAGCTGATGGTGCAACTGGAAGGTCTCATGAGGCTGCTAAAGGTGAGGTCACCTCGATGTTTAGCCTCTATTGGCAATAATGGTTTAATAGTAATGATAATATTACATAAACAATATAAACATTTTCAGAAATATGTCATTTTTCATAATTTTTATTCCAGCTTTTTATATAAAAAGGAAGATAAAATGTGTGTACATTGTGTTCATGCATTTGAAAGATACATATTTTTTTAGGGGATCAGAACATTTTCATATTGGCCTCCAAAAAACAACTTCCCCTGTATAGATTAACACTGTTTGAAGTAGACCTGCATTTATACAAGATACAGCTGGACAAAAACAATAAAACGATTACGTGAAAATATTAAAATGTTCCTGTGCCCTCTGACAAAATCTCTTAACCTTCCAACCCCTGCATGTAGAAACACATTATGAGCCAAACCGCCTTTCAGTTATGCTATTTATGATCATCTACGTTTACTGTATGCAAAGGCCTTCACATGTAGTCTAGTAACGCAACATGTTGTTTGTTTAAAACCCTGAAATAAGAGTGACCTTAACATACTTGTAGAAATCTCCTCTCCTGTCACTGCTTTGATTCTGTTGCTCTCTTGCCCTTCTTGCTCTCTCTCTCTGCTTCCCATTGGCTGGCTGATAGGATGAGGAGCAGAAACAGGCAGTAAGTGGCCTTTAATTCAGTTTGCCAAGGCCCACGGCTGGCTTACATCACAGCCATAGCACTCAATGGAGCACTGCCTCCCTTTTGCTTTGATACACAGGAGAATTCTAGATACATAATCTCTAATATATATATTCTTGGATTTCAAAGTGCACAGGAAAATATATTTCCAGAAGGAGGTTATACATTCTGGGAGGAATCTGCAATCTCAATAGTTCTCAGACCTTCTAACTTATTATAAAAAATGAAAAACATCTATTTACAGATGTGTAAAATGAGAATGAGAGTGTGAGCGCGACATAAAAAAATTACATTGGGGTGATTTATTCAATGTTTTGGTGTGCGTGCACTGTGCACGTTGTGCGATAAGCTATGGATGGAACCACAATACTGTACGAAGAGTCACAATGCTAAAATGAAGCAGTTGATGAGAATGCGGTCAGAAATGATGGCTGGAAAGTTAGGAAAATTGACTCATGGAATTGTTCTTTAAATTAAAGTGTTTTTTGAGCTGTAAACTAAATAACACGACAGCTCTGTGATGGATGAGACACATACATTCTGGTGTTAATAGTAGCAAAATTCACGTTTTTGTACAAATCTGGATTTTATGGTCTGAATTTGTCTACGCGTCATATACATTAAATATCGCCCTGGACTCCAACTGTACTCCTTGTCCGCTCATGCGTCATCAAATTCAAACGTTAACGGGCCCCCCCCCCCACTCAGCTCCTTGACTACGTTTTAACATGTTTCAAAGTTGTGCAGTGGGTGGAGTCAGGCTAAGAGCTGGGCTGCAGTGGGTGGAGTCAGGCTAAGAGCTGGGGTGCAGTTACACTTGAGAGGTGCTCTGTACGACATGTTAAACATTAATATGGCAGCTAACAACTGTTTTCTAGTAAGTAATTGCATTCTGAGAAGACAATGAAATCACACTCTTAGTTTTCACATCCTGGCCGGCCGCATGTGCACGTGTCTGTGGCCCATGAATAAATGTGCATGTGGCCCATGAATACATGTGCACGTGTCTGTGGTCCATGAATACATGTGCATGTGGCCCATGAATACATGTGCATGTGTCTGTGGCCCATGAATACATGTGCACGTGTCTGATACTTTATTTTGATTTGAGATGCTGGTACGCTTACTGTGACATCTAGTGGTAGAAAGTAGTATAAAATCCCGCCACCGCACACGCACACGCACACACACACACACACACACACACACACACACACACACACACACTTGGTGAATTTAAAGCTCACCAGTCCCTGGTGGCAGGCGAGGGGAGTTGAAGGAAGTGTGTTTTTCTTCACTTTAAAATGCCACAGACCTGTTCCTTTCAGCAGTGCTAACAACCTCCCGTCTACTGTGACTGTCAGTGTGGCTGGCCACCTGCTGCCTGGCTGTGGGCCACGGCCCTGCATCGTTCTCAGGGACAAATATAGTGCCCCCTTTTCTGCCACATACAGCATCCCCAGCACAGGCCCGGCTGCTCACACACACACGGCTTACATCACACTCCAATCCAGTAAAGGTGGACTAAAGAGAAATAATATATGGATGTCTGCTGCTGAACAACTCCTCTAAGTATAGGATTACTGTAAGGCTCTCTGGCCTTGGGGTTATTCTGTTGGAGGATTAAGTACTCTTTATGCGTGTATGTTTTAATAAAAGCCGCTTTCAGAGATACCAAGGGTCAACCCATATGGTAAGCCCAGATCCGGTGGTGACAACAGTGGAACTCACATCTTTGGCATTGTTTATGACGTGTTTCCCTGTGGTGAAGCTATTTTTGTATTACTTTCTGAAACTTAATAGGAGCTTTAATATGAACAATGATGCGCCAACTATAAGTGTTTGTAAACGCTGGTGTAAAGCATTAGGTGACAAAAAAGATGTACTGTAGATTCAGATAGTTTTGTAGGTACACAATGAGCTGAGTCGCGACCCGACTCTGGATAAGCGGATGAAGATGGATGGATGGATGGATGGACAATGAGCTATTGCTGGTCTGTTAGTATACCATCTAAAGAAAACCATGTTTCTGAGGAATATCAGCATATTGGACCTGCAATTTGGTGTGGCCTAGAGCATGGCTATTCAACTCCGGTCCTGGAGGGCCACACCCTGCATGTTTTAGTTCACTCCCTGCTCCAACACACCTGATTCAAATGAATGGGTCATTATCAGGCTTCTGACAACCTTGAATCAGGCTTGTTGGAGCAGGGAGAGATCTAAAACATGCAGGGTGCGGCCCTCCAGAACCGGAGTTGAATAGCCCTGGCCTAGAGACATAACCTAGGTAAAATATAAAATGTTTTCAAGCTACAAGTTCAATTTACTGAGATTGCACATCTAAACTAGCCTTGCCCCGCCCTGACTACATTATTGCTCTCATCTCAATTTTCGCTGAGATTATAGTCTGGAAACCCTGTTTGCTTTAGTGTTTGCTTGCTCAGCCACTCTATATGGCAACCAATCAGGTCTCAGTGGGGGTGGGAAAATGCAATGACAAATTGTAGTTCAAATAATGGTGGCAGTGGTATAGATGAAGCCATACAGTTGTAGCAAAGCTACTGGTTTAAGGCTGTCCCAATAGTTTAAAAAATAACCTGAGGTCTACGTCGCCATTAGGATGCAAAGACTGCAAACAATACCCAATGGAGCGTGTCCAGACTCTATTCACTGAATAGAGAAGATTGGGTCTGGCAACACCAGGCTACGTCTAAACACCAAATGCACTATAATAGCTGGTGGTCTTTAACTGACACTAGTCTGTCTGCATGTGTGTGTGTGTGTGTGTGTGTGTGTGTTGCAGTCTCAGTCAGGAGGGTCTCCCCACTCGTCCCCCAGCCACGGTGCGGGCTGCTCCATGCCCATGCCCATACGCTCCACATCTGCTGGCTCCACACCTACCCACACCCCACAGGACTGTTTGGCAGGGGTGGGGGGGGGCGTACTAGAGGCCTTTGCTCAGGGTAAGTTCATCTTCATCTGGATACCACCATGGTCTACTGTGTATATTCTGTAGATGGCATACAGCATGTACTGTGCAAGTAATGGTTTTATGTCAAGTACTGTAGCTTCAGTAGATTGAATAACTTTAAAATCATTTAAAAAAATGTATTTGCTGCCTTGAACCATATGTTCACAAATTTTATTTTTAGAGCCTGAAAAGCGCCTTATTTATTTAGCACCCCTTCCCCCGACAGAACTATTATAAAGGATAATAGTTTCCAGGAAGTGCTGTGATAACAGAGCTATCAGTTCACCAGTGGAATTTGTGCATGTACTAAAATACTAAATATTTCAGTGGTATATGTTTCCTTTCCCTATAGCCACTGCTAACATTATCACATTGCAAAATGTTGTGGAAAGAAAACTGTGGAACTGCTATTTTTTATACTGTATCTTGAGTTATAAAGAGTTCCTCTTTTTTCAACAGGTGTACCTAGAAACCTCCGGAATGATCTGTTAGTTGCTGCTGACTCAATCACAAACACCATGTCATCACTGGTGAAAGAGCTTCACTCAGGTTAGTCAGTGTTCCTCGCTTCAGTTTGACAGATTTAACATGTTATTGTTCAATCTGCCGCAAATGAGTAATGCATTTTCCATTCTGTATAAAACAAGAAAGAATAAGATTAGCTTTTCATCGACCTGAGTGTTTTCTGAGAAATGTAAGCACATTGACTTTCCATGACATATTTGTTGTACGATTGAAGTCAGTTTTGCCTTTGTATGCCTTTGTATGTGGGTTATGTTGTGGCCCAAACAAACACGTTCACTGAATTGGCATATCTTCCATTTACAGTGGATGATGTGGTGGAGCAAGAGGAGATGCACATGAGGAATGGACGAGACAGAGGTGAGTCTGACATGAGCTCAGGTTTACATGCATGACAACCCTGTTGAGTGCCTGTATTTGACGCGTCTCATTAGTGAACAGAGCATGCAAGTGTGTGCTGGTGGTGGTAATGCACCATATCACATTGTTGTGTCATTCTCAGTAAAGGATATTTCCTTTCTGTGTTTTCCAGCTGAGGCAGAATGAACAAATAAAAAGTATGTATTATACAATAATCATACAATATACTGTACAATATAGCTACAGTATACTGTAATATACTGTATATCATACCATTTACAATATATACTGTACATGATGTATTACTGCTACAAATGTATTATATGCAGTCATTTGTATATACTGTATATTTATACATGTGGTACAGTAACGATGGCAGATGTCTCAAACTGAAAGAATCCAGTGTCCCAGATCCTGCAGTATATGCCTGCATCAACTATCCACAAGCGGAATGCTTTCATGCCAGATTTTAGACTCATGGTAGACTCCTAACTAATTTACTGGTGAGGGCATGCTAGTGACACATGACACGTTTTTGGATCACATTTCCCATCAGTAGCCAATCCTAGCCGAGCCATGCTTGATGTCTGGCCGATAGTTTCCACATTATTAAACTGAACTTCATAATATAGTGTAGCCTGTGTGTGTATGTTTGTTAATGTTGTTCACATTCAGCCTACTGCACTGTCCATTCATGAACGACTGTGAAGTCGCTCACACATTACTTTAAGCAATAATGGTTTTATAGTTTGATCTTGTTTAGTCGTGACAGAACTCAAGGAAGAACTAAATAGAGCATCCCCATTGGCCACTGACTGCAGGTGTGAACAAATGGCCTATACTGCAATGGGATGGGGAAAGTCTAGCTTTAATGTCTGGATCTAAGCTACTATCTTCTGTCTGTATCCAGGCACAGGGAGAGAGCAGAGACACTGAGAACCAGAGAACGGCGCGCCATCCACTCCAGACGTACAGTCATCCACTGGGAACAATTCCCTAACTACAGCCGCCCATGGCATTAGCACGTAGAGTACAACGCATGCTGTAACAGGATTTCACTATGTGAACTCACAACATTTCTTTACACCTTGCAGGGAGCAAAACGTGTCAAATTAGCAAGTGTACTGTATGTTGTTCTGTATTTTAAAATGCTGCTCTAAGTACCCAATGATTTCCCTCATGACTACTGAGGAATAGCTTGTTGTCCTGACTCCCCCCCACAAAACTCATTCCACACTGAAGCAGATTATTCAGATATACAGTATATACACGGTTTCTATACACGTGTATATACTGTAAACACATGACCTTGGGAACACCAAACTCTGTCGGTATTTCCGCAATCTGTTTCCTGTCATTTTGCTTTTGTATATTTAGCGCTAGTATTCTTTCGTTGGGGCTTATAGCATGACATTGCACTCTGAATTTAGGTACTGTGCCATGTGATGCCAGCTCTGCCTGTACGTTGGTTTGTTACGTTGTATTAAATGCATTGTCATGCACAGCTGTATTCTTGCGTACGTCTAGGTGTAATGCCCTTTAAGTGCTGATACATGAAAACAAACAGACCAGCTGTGTGCTAGCATTAGCTTGTATATTGTTTATGAGAAGCCCCGGTATACTGTACTCATACCGTGTAACTCTTAACTGTTGGCTTTGTAGTGATGATTTGGTTTGTCTTACTGTAGTTCACTTTCCAAGGTTAAATTGTGGATTTGCTTTGATGGGGATTGGACAGGTATCCCTAGGTCACAGCTTGTCTCTAAGACTCCAGCGAGAATATTGTGTGCATATTGACACACTCACATAGTCGGTCACCTGCCACACTGCTGCTAGCTACTGTGTGCTCAGTGAGCCACCTTTGCATATGAGAGGGCTCCATTGTCATAGAAACCACATTACCGACTTGCTCTCGCTTTGTCCCAGTGGAGACCTAACTGACAAAAGTGACACATCTGAAGGGCATTTTGCCACTCGTGCAGCACGGTGCCTCCTTCCGTATACACGGACTAGCCGGAAGCGTAACCTATTTATTGTTTAGGTATGGGAAAGCACCTCAGGATGTTCAAATGTATTGTATAAATTAGACCAGTGGTCCCCAATCCTGGTGCTGGAGGGCTGCAGCCCTGCATGTTTAGGTGTCTGCCTGCTCCAACACACCTGATTCACATGAGTAGCTCGTTATGATAACCCATTCAGTTGAATAAGGTGTGTTGGTGCAGGGAGACATCTATAACATGCAGGGCAGGGGCCCTCTAGGACCAGGATTGGGGAACACTGAGTTAGACAATGAGTTTTAGTTCTGAGCAACAAAATGGATGGAAGTAAATAGATAGCTTTACATAGTTAGTGAAGAATCTAAGGATATATTGTATGTTTATGTGCAATGACTGTAGGTGCTCAGGGATTGTAAAAACACTGTAGGAGTCTCATGTCTGTAGCCTGTCACTGCATAAAGTCAGGGAATCGCCGATGGATTGACTGAATTATATATTAGAGGTTAAATAAAGGTCAGCGGGGATTCAAAACTAAGGATTTCATTCCAAAATGATATTTATCATGAGTTTTAAAAAAATCTGCAGATCACAAATAAAACTTTAAAATACATGTATTTAATGATTTTAAAGGTTGTGTTTCTATTTGTATAAGTATTTGGTAAAAGACAGTGTTTTTTCTGAATGACATATCTCATTCTGGAATGAAACTCTTCAACTATTTAAAGAGGAAGTAACAGCAAGTCAGCAGACTGCAACAGAATGTGTTGAATTTAAGTAAGTCTTAATGAAGTGTTTTATAGTGGTGCATGCTGAGGGTTGCCGTTTGTTTTTGTGTAAGCTGTTTGTTTGCCTGGGATAGGTAAAGCAACTATAACGGCATCTTTGGACTGAAAACGACACTTACTTGAATCAGTAGATCAGGTCTCGATTACGTTCACATATTTGTCTTCTGGTTCTACATTTCGTCATTCAGAGTGGCCATTTTGTCTCTACAATGACCGGTTTTAGTGACAGTGAAGATTGTGGCACTGTCCGCTAAATCTGCATGATACAGCCAGTGGTGAACTCTACCACTGAGATATGTACAGTAAATGTGTACAGTATAAGCTAAGCATAAGGTCTAAACAACCTATTACACTGTGTCAAGGAAATGAAAAACAAACATAGGTTCCTCTGTTGTTGTTCCTAATGTGATGTTTTTTTCCACCCATTCTCTTTCATGTTGTCATATTATGGCTTTTTAATGTATTAAAGTCAATATGAAGATTTTGTCAAAACACACATTTAAACGCACCCTGACATGTGGTAGTGGTCTAAATGTAAATGACACAATTAAGCAGGTCTGTGTACAGTAGCCTACCACACTGTAAAACATAAATAGTCATACCAATAATGTCAAACGGCTCCATCGACTCATACCGTCAAGGTCCAAAAATAATTGTGGAGGTAGACATTTTGAGAAATTAATTATGGTCTTCCCCTTCATACTGGTCACTCATAAGAATGCAATGTAAAACGTCTTCTTTTAGTTGGTGCCTATAGATGTTCTGTAAAGTGCTGTAAAAAGTAATCATTCTGCAAATAAGATGATTTATCTGCCTTTGCGTCAAGAGTTTTAGTGTGTGACCTTGTAAAGATTTTATTTTCTTTATTGTGTCCAGGACGGGATAGGGGTGATTATCTTAATTTCAGCCTTTACATTTGTGCCAAACCGTTTGCAGACTTTATGTGTAATATAAATTATATATCAGAGTATATCCACATTAGTCGTTGTCGTTGCCCATTCATTAATCACACAATGCCTGCAGTCTCCACCTGCGAAATCTGGAAAAGCTATAATACATGCAGTATTATACAGTATCAACAGTACAAGATACATGCCACATTCCAAATCTACTTTTAGGTAGTTTCTGATGTCATTATTTTTAGCCAATGAGGAGGCAATACTGTGTATACACTAATCTAACTGAAAACAGAAGACATAAATTGCAACCCTTTTATTACAGCAAGACAAGTACCACACATTTTACATGCACACACATATTGCACTATATTATTCTGCTAAATATATGTTCATGTAAACATTAAGCTCAACGACGCTCCCATAATGTTATTTATATACAGTATATATGTGTTATGTATAGTTATGCCTCAACACATATATTTATATGTTACTTTTACAGAACATAGTTTTATGTCACACAGCCACTGTCTTTTTGTAAATAAACAAACAAACTAAAATAAATTGTGAGCTATATTAAAAATGTATGAAACACGGCTTGCCTGTTCTTGTGACGATTGTGACGACTTTGAATTTGATAGATTGCTATGCTATTTGCAATCGTAGCTCAAAGTCTGAAGCCTCCTGTCTAATCAGCCACACAAGTCATAACACCTGTGTGGGCTTCCAGAAGTAATTCCTCTGTATCAGCTGCACTTTCAGCTAATGAATAATGCCTTTCCATCAAACATTGTGCTCTCTCTCAGATTCCCCAGACAGACGCCACAGAGAAAAGGTCAGAAATGCTTGGCCTGTCAGCACTATCCCTCTTATAGTAGTGCTCTAGGAGAGAAAATAAAGCAGCCATGCACACACACACACACACACGCACACACACACACACACACCATCCACTAGTGCTCTGATACTGTATCTGATGTGTGAGCTATGTCGTTCTTATGCTGTTGTTATGATATAAGCCTCCTATTGGCAACTCCACAGATTATTAGAGAGAAAGTTGTTCAAGAGTAATACCTCCTGTTCACAGTGTTCATACAGAGTATCTCTTATCTGTCCCTAGCCCCCAGGAAGGGGCTCTGCTTGAGAGCTTCAGCTTTTATTTGTCAATGTGAAATAATCTACAGTATAAACATAAGTAGTGGCATACCCCAATGGTTCTAAACCTGTTTTGACCCATGGCCTATAAAAATTTTATAAATGCATGAACTTCCGGGTCCCAAACTATGACCTACTTCTTTTTATATTATTATATATTATTAATAATAATAATAATAATAATAATAATAATAACAATAATGTTATTTTTATTAACATTTTTAAATAACAATTACAATTTTTCTCAAAAGAATTTCAAGAATATTGCAATGATCTCATGAACCCACAAGAGATATCGTGTGGTGCCATCAGAGGGTAGACTTACAGACCCCTTGTAGAAAACCACTACTTAATGTAAGTTTTAATTGGATGTCATAATTTTAATTGGATGATCAACGTCTTGAGTTTCTAGTCAGGACACATGCTATATAGTATAATATTATTGTTATATGCATGTATTTGATTATGTAATCCTTTGATAAATTTAAATTAATTAGATAGATAGATAGATAGATAGATAGATAGATAGATAGATAGATAGATTGTATATTTATAGTATAGTGTGTTATATTATTACACCTTCTTCCCATATACATTTGGCTCAATGTCATCATATTGTAATTAGTGGTTATAGGCGACCTGATAAAGCGGCTACCTTTAGGACCTGGAGACAGAGACCGTCTTCAGGCCCCTGCAGTGAGAGCGGAGCATCTGGAGGAGTGCTGGCCGGCTGGGGAGGTGGAGGACGGGGAGAGAAGAGGAAGGAGGCTCCGGGACCAAGATAATCCGAAAGGGTCAGGCCTGGGACTTGGCAAAACGGGTAACGAACGTTGTGATTCACTCATTTTATGACGCAACCCGGCAGTAGCCTACTAGTCGTTCAGGAAGAATAACCTTTACGGGAACAAAATGTGAAAGCCCAGAGCGGAAGGCGGTCGATGCAAATGGAAATCGCTATTAGGTTATGTTTCTTTTGCAGATGTGACTAGACGGAGCGATGTGCACTTGAACTCGATGAGTGAATTTACATACACGGCCAGGCTAGTTGAAACCTGAAACAGATTACCGCCTCGTGAAAATTACGAGCATTTATCATTCCATGGCCGTGGCCTGCAAAATAGGTACAGTCCCTAGGGTCATATGCAGGCCCCCCTCCAAAAAAGACGCCTAAAACTTTACAATTTGTAACGCATAGTCCGCTGAATTATATGTACAGGTCAGTTAATCGCAGTCATCTGAGCGAAACACCTGATAGTTGTGGAATAGCCTATAGGCTACAGGCAAATATCGTGACCAATGCCCGTATGCCTCTATAATAAATCATGTTTCAAGTAGCCGTCTGCAATGATTCTTGAAAAGGAAATTATTTGGTTACTGTACCATATCGCCAGATAATTCGTAAAAAATCTGAATATTGTTGCATTGTAATGCATAGCATACATTAAGTAAGACACCACATCGCCTCTAATAGACTTTTTTTCCATTTTCTGCTTCCTTCAGTTTTAACAGTGTCAGTGGCTTCGCGTGTTTGCCTTTCATACGAGCTACAGTTTGCTCAAACCTCGTTGTAATAGGCTATGTAACGTGTTAATAATTGAAACGAGGACAGTCACAAAATATTACGATTCAAAACATAATTTGTAATGACATGTCGTTATTCAATCCAGATTAGGCTACCATTTTAATGTCGTCGCTGCATGTGCCCTGGGCCCCAGGCAATTGGCTAACCATATAGGATAAGGCTACATGCTACATACAGTACAGTACATCGTACACCATTATAATAATACAACACAATACAATTAGAGGATGGTTATTGGATTAGAAAGTATCTTAATTAAAATGTAATGAGTGTTAAATCTACAAAAGTATTTCTGATAGCCCAGTCTGTTAATGTAAATTAGGCTCACATTTAGTTTGGTTAAATATAGGCTGACTACTATGTACCTATGTGTGCAATAGCTACTGCAAGCTACATGCGACATACAGCACAACACAGTGTGTGTAATGTGTAACTCATAATGATTTGTGGATTAAGTCGGTTATGTTTCTTTTTCAGGAGAGTGGAGAGAAAGAAGGATCATCCCATCAAATTTTGTTCCTTTGAGTTTATTGTAAACTGAGACCTTCATCATTCTCACTGACCATAAGAATACACCCATAATACCACCAGACATTACAATGCCATCCAACAGCGTGACCAACGCCAACACTTTCAAATGCTCAGACTTTGGGGATTCACCTGGAAATAAAATGGTAAGAAAATGACATACAAATTAATTAAATTAAAATAACATAATATCAGGCCAATTCGAGATCATTAAAGGTAGTCTAGTCTATACTACTAGTGGAATATTTGAGTTGGTGTGTTTGGAATCAGGAAGTCCCCTGCAGCTTATGGGGTCAGCGAGTTCATACTTAAATTAACAGTTTGTATGCATATGTGGTTCTACAATTGTGGGCTTTCAATTCACAGCTATTACTGAAAGCAATTCCTCTTCTAGCCTCTTCTAGGCTGGTGGACATTCAGACTAATAAGCCCCTATGAGGCAAGGTCACTTACAGTACTACAGTAGCTCAGTCTGTCTGTGTGTTTGTGTGTGTGTATGAATTAGTAACAACACTGCTTTGGCAGTGTGACAGTGTCATATCAATACTGATATTACAGTACATGCAACAATAACAACAGTTTACAGTTTCCACGGTGAATCATTTCTAAGCAGCTATAATTCAATTATATATCCTTGCCAACAAAGCTATTTTATGAATGGACTTGATTAATCAGTTAATGATCTCTGCAGTCCATTACTTTATGGAGGGAGGGGTCATATTTTCCATTCACTTTAAACTATCAGCCAGTGGACATTGGGGTCACTTCACGAGACATGCGTGTACCTCTTCTATACAATTAATCCATAGAGCTGAGGAGCTGCTACTACCTCCTCTCACAGCTGCAGTACCACTGCTGCTCCTCAATGGCATGCTGATGGCAGCATCACTGCCATGGCTGGCTGCTGTTGGCAGGTGCTCTCGTATCACGTGACGCTGCCTGGCTGTTGTAATGGTGGCTGGTGAGGTGGCCGTTGCCTGTCATACATTGCTCTGCCGCTGGAGTGGCTGTGATTTACTGGGTGGGCGGGGGCGGGGGGGGGTCTTCCATTACACAGCACTGTCCTGTTGCCTGGCAACAGCCATTGCCTTAAATAACCATCTCTGGACGGAAATAGTGCAACGGTATTGATGATGTTTTAGGGTTCACTCCAGGCAACAGCGAATCATATTTGAGGCTTTCTGCTTTGCTTTGTTGCCTGGTTGTCGGAACGTAACAGTGTATAACACCCCCATCATTTCCACTCTGTTTGTTGGGCTGTGGGTTCAGAAGGCAGATGAAACGTAGCACCATGGTACATCCTGCTCCAACACAGCACGTGTATATATAAATGTATAAGGTACTGAACTTAGTCTTAAGACTAAGTATTTAATGAAGCTGAGTTAAATTATACATCTAAGAAAAATACAGTACTGTAGGCTAATACACGTATGGCGTGATTACAGTGTCTTCCTTTAAATGCACAACTCTAACATAACACTTATTGGGAGGCGATGGCAATTTATAAGCCGCCATGGGTCAAAAATGCATAAAAATGGTTGCCGTCTAAAACTCTCGCCTTTCTACAAACATAGTTTAATTACAGCCATGGTTACTTTGTTTGTAATTTGACACACTATAGAACACTGCATCCAGTTTTTAATTCAAAACACCTTTCGTCTGGCAATTCATTCAGAACATCTTAAATTGGTAAGTCATATTGTTCATAAAGCTACAGTATATGCGTCCTAAACTGCAGTACCTCTACATAGCCACCTATAAAATCCTAAAATCAAGTCTAGACTACTTAGAGACCAGATAATTTTCACATGGAAGTAAGGTGGTTTTCTGCATAAGTCATAAAGATCAAAATTGACCATATAGTAAATATATATGAGGCCTCAGGGTAGCCAAACCATTGTGCACACTAGGCGACATTCAAATGCTGCTATTATCTATGCAGAACATGTCTTAGAAATACAGGAAACAGTATAGGGTTAGGCGTAGGCAAAATGACCATTCCGAAACATAAAAATCATAATTAATATGTACAGTAGTACCTCCATCATTTACTTATGATATTTGATTCCCTCTTAGTAGTAAAGTAATTAATGATTAATCTCTGGTTAGAGTGAGTTCTGAATTTACTCAACTACTATCTGCTAGTTTAAACATTTTACCTAGAAACACATCACAAGTACTCAAATTTCAGTTGCTTCTGTAAACAAACTAATTGTCTAATTGTTTGTCAAATAGATTGTTGATGGTTGTAGAATTGTATTTATTCCACAGCAAACACTTTACATTAGCAACCCTTTGAAATTCTTGACTATTTTTATTAACAATATCTTGTTCATGAGTTTGTACCACACGTACAGTAGTATCTCTGTTTGCACAAGCATCCACATATTCAGGTTGGCATATCCAACCTAATCTGTAAATTACCTTTAGTGTTTACCTTTCACCAAGCTATGATCACTATAAAACCACCTTTAACTGAGGTTAAACAATTATTAAAACGCGTGTTATTTTAATATAACATACTGTACATTTATCTGATCCAAATGTTTATTTAGTAAACCCAGCATTGAAATCTGGGTTAATAGCTTATTTGACTTTATTGTTGTCATAGCCTATTTCAAAAATCTTTTCATTATGTTGTAACTTAAATTTCAGAAACTTAGCTCCAGTCTTTAACAAGTAACATCATTCAGTAGGTGATGTATTTCCTGACATCTTGGAAAACTCAACACAACTAAAACAATGTCAGGAATCTGTCTCAACTTTCTTCCCACACTTTATCCTAGCTGCAATGTTTCACAGCCCAGGCTGTTATGAGCTATGTCAGCACAGTATATTGTGTGTTTCTTTGTCCTTAACTGCCTAGTGCTAGCTAATTTGAATAGGGCACATAGGTAATTATACTGATACAGTAAACCCCACCCATCTGACACACAATGCCAGGTAAAACAAGTGCTTTGACTCTGCTCTGAAATGCAAAATGGTTAATGGTTATACATTTTATACTAATACTGCTCTTAGTAGACAGAATGTATTACAGAATACCTGGTAAAATAAAGCCCCTATCAATGTTAGGGACAATGTCACATTCAGTACTTGAGGACTTTGTTAAGAGCCCAGCATACGATGCATTGCGTCTTGCCTTCGTCCAGCTGTGAGGAATAGCCATGCAGACTCATTTACATTCAGTCGTTCCAGTGGCCCTATTCAGTCAATATTGAAATCTAAGGCGTCCATGTTAGTGTCATCTTTTCTCCCGTCAACCCCAGGGTGCACGGTTGTGGCCGGCACAGGGCTTTGTTTTCGGGAGAAGACAGTTTTATTAAACAGAGGGAAATTGCATCAGGAGAAGATGGGTGTCGCTCTACGTCTTTGTTACAGTGTCAAGAGGAGATTGTCTGTGTAAGGTCAGCCCTGTGTCTGTCGAGCGTTCACTTCAGGCTAGTTCAAAGGAATGTGTCATTCAATTTCTATCGGTCTCATTGTCCGATCCGCCAAAAGACACAGAAAGACCCGCAGCTCTGTGTATTTGTGTGTGTATGTATGTGTGTCTGTGCAAAACGCATTTTTGGTGTGGGTGATATTCCCACTTATCAGCTAGATTGTTCTTAACCCTTTCTGTATACAGTAACTACCTGATTGCTTTCATATAGTACAAATGTCTTAGTTTTTTCTTTGATGATTATAACTTTATTACTCTTTAGTCTAGTATCTTTGGAAATAATGCATACATGTCAGTTAGTGCTCATGGTTGGTACTATATTAATATTATGTCATATGATATGTTATTTAAAAAGAAGTTGGCCAATAATCTTTTTTTGGCAGTTGGATCTTGCAGGACACTGTGTAATCCAGACAATCTGTATCTTTTTGTTTTAAAGAGCGAGAGCACAATCCTGGAAGAAGGCCTAATTACAGAGGAGAAACCTGCCAAAAGTACTTCCCCCTGTAAGGTTGGCAGGCCTGGAAAAAAAAACAAGCAATTCCCAGTGAGTATTGCCTCTGTGTAGCGAAACATCCCACAACAGCATCCCTTACAGCCACAACTTTATTTTCAAACGGACAAATTATGTAATTTAATTAATGTGCTACTGCTGTACAGTGCACACTGTGAAGGAACAAACTAGACCCTGGTTTGCTAATGCCTATTGGGGTTATAATTTGTGTTTATGTAAATACTGTATGTTGCATGTATTGTAATTTTCAGAGGCTTTATATAATTTACAACAGTGAAAATCACAAATTATAACATTGTTTAATTTACCAACTTTATAGCGTGGGTGTACAGTATTACAGTATAGTATTATTATATTAGTGCCCCTAAAATACACCTAATCAGCCAAAACATTTAGCATTATACAGTACATGTCTCAAAATCAACTAATTCTACCACAACATCAGCACTAGCTTTCTCTTAAAATTGCCATTACAAAACAAGATGGACACCTTGCCACAGTAGTCTATAGAATACTATTCTACAGGAACAAGTCATATGACTGCTTTAGTACAAGCTTCCGTGTGGTCTCTATTGTTTTTGTTTAGTTTTTTCAAGTAAGCAATTCCAAATTCATAAATTGAAAAACTTAATTGCAATTTCATAGCAACGCATTCCTGTAAATGCAAAAATGCTCACACATAAAAGCATGCTTTTAAACTTTAACCATTACTCTTTTTGTAAGAGTTTGAGTGGTAATGTTGAAAATTGTATAGGTTTTGAAAAACTATGTAACATTTGATAATTTTACTGTAGAGCTTTAGTGGTGGATGGTTGAGTTTAAATTAAAATGAATTAATTTTGAAAGTAGTTAGTAAATGCATTTTGTGCCAAAGTTAGTTTGGTCCCCATGAACTGCTGTTTTGGCAGTATTTGTAAAAACTGTTATCTACTTAATGCTAGATCTTTTTACTATCAGTGAGTTCTTCCACCTTGGTAAATGTGTAGAGGAAGTGGGCGGTTAACATATGGGGGATAAAAATATCTCCTTTAGGTATTTCACTCTCTTTCTTTGGCCTTCAATTGAATTATTCACTTGAGGTTTTCTAACTGAAGTTTTCTATGATTGTTTAGTAATTTTTTGCTTCTCTCTCTTTAATATATACATATGTGTGTGTATGTATATGAAAAAAACACAACCTCTTTCCCACACTTTATATAAGATATTAGAGGTTATCTTTGAGAATTAAATTAGGTGTTGTTAATGTCTGTTAGCTCTGATGACATGATGCAGTCATTATTCTAACAGAATGTTGTTTGCTGGTGTATGATCTGTGCCTTTATTGTCAAATGTACTAAGTGGCTTTTGATAAAAGCATCTGCTAAATGCATGCTTTAAATGTCTCATCATAGTATAATTTACATTACATTTAGTTAGACAATATAGGCTGTGACCCAGATTTGATCGACAATCATTCTTGCTCTGTTAAATTTGAAAGAATAATTATTAATGTTCTCTTACTAGAAAATACTGTACACCATATACAGTTTTTATTATTATGTTGCATTTTGATGGTTAATTTACAATGTTAAAGATTTGTGGTAGTGTAGCCTAATGTTATTTCAGTAGACCTATGTTTCAGCCCAAAGTTCTGTGACTATGATCTGTGATCTCAGCATGTAGTTCAATGTGTCACTAAATTTGTGGTATAACTCCTTTGCCGACAGAGAGTGGATGTACGTGATGAGCAGATCAGCTCTGACTTGTAGGCCTATGTATAAATGATCCACCCACCACCCACCCAAACAAATACTTTTCTATGATTTAGAGACCCTTATCTATCACAAAGCCTACCAGACTCAGTTCACTGGACTGAATGTTTGCTGTAGCCTATTCAATTGTATTTTACTGAATGACACGTTCACTTAAAAACATTTCAAGCAATGTTCTTGAACTAGACTACTTTCAAAGACGTTTGCTGCGTTTAATGGGCGTGGCGAGTGTTGCTCAGTGACGTGTAAATAAATGTCATTGTTTCGTAGTTACATTTTCATAGTTTTTGTTCATTTTGTCATCAGTTATAAGAATGCTCTGTTGCTAAAGCAAACAGCAGCTCATGTAATATCTCATATGTAAATTGTAACGTCGAGAGGGCAAGGCGAGTGCAGACGAACGAAAGAAACGAAAAGCAACAAACTGCCGGACGAGCCAACACGGCTCAACTTTTAATAGA